>JADBJO010028801.1:12500-19734 GCA_016801955.1 Conus betulinus | reverse complement strand
ACAGTACCATACATACATCAAGCGGTTTTTTGATATCAAAAAAGCATACGATCAAGTATGGCATTCTAGACTACTTTATAAATTAAAATCCATTGGCTTATCAGGTTGCATGTATAATTATTTCAAGACTTTTCTAGCAGATAGATCAATTCAGACCAAAATAGGACACACTTACTCAAAATTAAAACCACTTCATATGGGAATTCCACAAGGATCAGTAGTAGCACCAATACTTTTTTTATTTTAACGCATGACCTACCATCATCTGTGTCTAATCATGTTGAATTGGTTCAAATATGCTGATGATATCTGCATATGGATGAAAGTGACTATGAAAAAACGCACTCTCCAACGAGATCGCTAAATTACACTAAAAAATTGTATCAAAGAGAACTTGATAATATAAATGGTTTTATGATTCAAAATGGTTTAACTTGTCTCCAGAGAAATCACATATGATGCTTTTCGACTCTGGTTACGATCGAAGAGAGTTGCCTTCTTTCAATCTAGAAGGGTCAGTTATCAATTATGCACAGTCTGTTAAATTTTTAGGAGTAATCCTTACATCAAAATTGTCATGGAAAGAGCATTTAGAATACGTAATGATGAAAGCTAAAAAGAGTCTGAACTTCCTAAAAATTGTCAGCAAACAACAGTGGGGACAAGACATTTCCACTCTTATACATCTAGTAACAGCACTTATTCGTTCAAAGTTAACATATGCCCAAGAGGTATTCTCTCTGCCCCAAAATACCTTTTAAAAAAAAAATGCAAAGTATAGACAGTAAAGCCTATAAACTTGCCATTGGAGTTCCAGTATATACATCTTCATTAAAAAAACATATGCTGAAATTGGTATATTACCTTTTGAAGAAAATATGAAACTTGCATCATCTAAATATGTCCTAAGGAGTACATCAGTTCCAAATTCAAATTATGATGAAGTGTGCGTAAAATCAGACACGGATTTTCCCAAAAGAGCAAAAGTCGGTTGCCTCTTTAGAAACAATAGGCACTTTCACTTATATGACATTTTTCAAGAGTCAGGAATCAATAAAAGAAAGATATATCATCTCGTGTACTGTTCACTGCAGTCCCTAAATGGAAACTACTATCAGCCTTTTTTTCGATATACTAATTATACAAATATAAAGAAAAATGATGGTCCCACTTTATCTGCTTCTGTAAAAGCTCATATTTTTTAGCACTACCCGGACCATTTAAAAATTTACACTGATGGCTCTAAGCTAGATAATGACATGGTTGGAGCCGCATTTGTAATCCCAGCTTTAAAAGCAGAAAAGGCTTACCATCTTGGAAAACATTTTTCAATATTTACAGCAGAACTTATTGCTATTTTGATGGGTTTGAATTTTCTGCTTGATGATCTTCCTTTTAGTCTCTAGTTCAGGTATTATTTTTAGTTGATTCTAAATCTGTTTTTAGACGCGCTACAGTCTTATAATCTAAAAGTAAGAGGTGATATTATTGCAGACATTAGTCATTCAATCCATTATTTGGCACAGCGCGGAACTAGTATCTCATTCTCTTGGGTTCCATCACATTGTAATATTTTTGGTAATGAATGGCGGACAGAACAGCTAAAAAAGGGTGCAATGAACATTAAAAATCTGTGCATGTTAAAATTCCTTTATCTTTATCTGAAAGTTATTCCTTAATAACGAAAACTTGTTGGAATCATGTGAAGGAACTATTAGGAGGTTCCTTTGTAAATTTCACTGAAAAGAGGAATATTTTCAAAGTCAAACATATACATTCCTGCAATGGTGAGCTCATGTGTGAAAACCGAACACTGTCATCCCTGGTCTACAGATTCAGACTGAACGCTCTCAGATGCAAATTCAACAGTCATGTTAAGTGCGTCTGCGGTGAGGAAATAACACCTGTCCATGTTATTCTGCACTGTCAGCATTTGAAATCATTTTTACCCACTTCGATTTGTGATTCAACGGTTTCAGATTCATCTTTCAAGAATATTTTATTGAACGATTTGCTTATGCTAGATGTTGTTAAAGGCTTAAAACGGAGCCCAGTTGGCTCATTGATTTAATGTTTAGAAATGTTTTGAGTATGTTATTGTTGTTAAGATTTCATTTTTGAAGGGAATGATTTCTAACCAGGTCTGAAGTTATGGGGGGAAACCTGAGCAGAGGCTGAGAGGGGACATGACACACAAATCCACCCTACTGTGTGGTTATATTACCCACGAAGAGAGAGAGGAGAAGAAGAAGAAAGAAGAAGAAGAAGAAGAAGAAGAGAAGAGAGAGAGAGAGAGAGAGAGAGAGAGAGAGAGAGAGAGAGAGAGAGAGAGAGAGAGAGAGAGAGAGAGAGAGAGAGAACAGTACGATAGCTGAAAAACACACACACACACACACACACACACACACACACACACACACACACACACACACACACACACACACATTATGATATACAACTATTTGGGGGTCCATCTTCTGTAAAGCTAAAATAAGAACGAACTCGAATCTAACAAACGTCATTTGCGACATTGTCAACAGAATAATCAGAGGAAAGAGAAAAAAAAAAACATATAAAGAGAGAAAGAAAGAAAGAAGAAAAGTAAGAAAGGCAGAATAGAGACAGGAAGAAATGAAGAAGAAAGATAAGGAAATGCAGAGAGGACAGAAGTTATGAAATGAATGATAACGACACGTACGTAAGTAACAATGAAGAAAGGAGGAAACAAACAAAAGAAAATCAAAACAAGAAACAGTGTAAGAAAGCAAGAAAGCTAAGAATAATTACAGTCAAGAAACAGAGACAGAAAACAAGAATAGTTATAAAGGCATTGATAAGAAACATCAAAGAAAAGTTACTGTACCACTGAACAAAAGGGACGAACAGCTCACAAGACAAAACACGACACGTTTACCTTTTTCTTTTATCTTCTTCAGGGAAAAAAAAAACCCAAATTCAGGACAATGAAAACGTAGAACGAGCAATTACTTATTTCCTCAAATTGGGCACCAAATGGACGTAAATCGAAAATTCATACCAAAATGAGACCCCCAAAAACTTTAAAAAATAAATAAATAAATGAATAAATAAATAAATAAATAAAAATCAAACACACACACACACACACACACACACACACACACACACACACACACACACACACACACACAGGCCAAACAAACAAACAAAACGAAAAAGTAATGCAAGAAAAAAAGAAATTCTATTTTCACCTCTGTAGACGTATCTTTTACGTCGTTTCAGGACGTAAAAAGTGGCACAACAAATAAAAAAGAAAGAGAGAACAAACAAACAAGGCAAAATAAGAACATATGCAGAAGAAAGAAACAAACAAACAAAAAAAAAAAATTCTCCAACATCATTTTGTTACATCCACCTCTTATGGTTTCACTAGAAAGAAATGAAAGGGAACAAACAGGCAAAAAGAAAATGAAGGGGGGGGGGGGGGGGGGGGGGGGGGGGGGGGGGGGGGGGGGGGGGGGGGGGGGGGGGGGGGTAATACATTGATCAATGGTCTATTCACAAGAGACTGACCTTGACGTTTCCTCCACTTTCCTTTGATGGACAAATTGCCAAATTGTTCCTCTTCAAATATAGCAAGGATATCTTCTTCAAAAACTACGGGTGTGTGTGTGTGTGTGTGTGTGTGTGTGTGTGTGTGTGTGTGTGTGTGTGTGTGTGTGTGTGTGCGCGCGCGCGCGCGCGCGCGTGCATGCGTGGGTGCGTGCGTGCGTGCATGCGTGCGTGCGTGCGTGCGTGCGTGAGTGCGTGCGTGTGTGCGTGTGCGTGTGTGTGTGTGTGTGTGTGTGTGTGTGTGTGTGTGTGTGTGTTTAGGGGGGTGGGTGTTGTTGTTTAAAAAAAGAAAAAGCTGATGATATTGCTACAGGAGACAGATATGGGTTTAGTATCATCACTCTCACACCACTCATCCCGATGACATCTTTGTCGCGGACCCACACTGGTGATCCACATGGAGCAGTCAATATCAGCCTATCACAAGACAACCAGCCAGAAACGATGCATTGCTGCCGAGTCACGTCGGTGGCGTTTAGTGGTCCCTGTCCTGATTCCGTCAAGCACCCACTGGTGACTATGTCGGTTTTAAGTACCCACTGGTGACTATGTCTGTTTTAGCACCCACTGATTACTATGTCTGTTTTATAATACCCACTGGCGACTATGTCTGTTTAAGCACCCACTGGTGACTATGTCTGTTTAAGCACCCACTAGCGACTATGTCTGTTTAAGCACCCACTGGTGACTATATCTGTTTAAGCACCCACTAGTGACTATGTTTCAGCACCCACTGGTGACTATGTCTGTTAAACACCCCGCCGGCGACTATGTCTGTTTAGCACACCCACTGGTGACTATGTCTGTTTCAGCACCCACTGGTGACTGTTTCAGCACCCACTGGTGAGTATGTCTGTTAAAACACCCACTGGTGACTATGTTTTAAGCACCCACTGGTGACTATGTCTATTTTAAGCACCCACTGGTGACAATGTCTGTTTAAGCACCCACTGGTGACTATGTCTGTTTCAGCACCCACTGGTGACTATGTCTGTTTAAGCACCCACTGGTGACTATGTCTGTTTAAGCACCCACTGGTGACTATGTTTAAGCACCCCACTGGTGACTATGTCTGTTTAAGCACCCACTGGTGACAACGTCTGTTTAAGCACCCACTGGTGACAATGTCTGTTTAAGCACCCACTGGTGACTATGTCTGTTAAAAACCTACTGGTGACTATGTTTAAGCACCCACTGGTGACTATGTCTGCTTAAGCACCCACTGGTGACAACGTCTGTTTAAGCACCCACTGGTGACAATGTCTGCTTAAGCATCCACTGGTGACAATGTCTGTTTAAGCACCCACCTGTGACTATGTCTGTTTTACCACACACTGGTGACAATGTTTAAGCACCCACTGGTGACAATGTCTGTTCAAGCACCCACTGGTGTCTATGTCTGTTTAAGCAACCACTAGTGTCTGTCTGTTTAGATACCTTCTGGTGACCATGTCTGTTTAAGCACCCACTAGTGACTGTCTGTTTACATACCCGCTGGTGACCATGTCTGTTTTAAGCATCCACTGGTGACTATGTCTGTTTAAGCATCCACTGGTGACTATGTCTGTTTAAGCATCCACTGGCGACTATGTTTGTTGAAATGCCCACTGGTGACTATGTCTGTTTAAGCGCCCACTGAAGTCCCCCTCCCCCCCCCCCTCTCCCCTCCACCTCAATCCCCTTTTCTTTCCTCCTCACTATTTTGTTTCTCCCAGTGTCTCCTTCTCTACCCCCTTCTACCCCCCCCCCCCCCCCCCCCTTCTTTCTTCGGGTCGTCTGGAGGGCATCACCATCCATATCCATTCAAGGTCAGTGGGTTTGAACTTGTCAGCACCGACAACTTTGAAACAAACTCACTGCAAGGCTAGGATATGGAGTGAAAAACACAACTGAGGGCACCACGAGAGCAATGCATACAGGTAACAGAGTTTGAGGCATTTTTGCTCTTAGTAAAACAGAACGAAGATGATTAAAATGATTCTTCATTGTTCCATTCTGGTCCGATATGAGAACAACACTCATAGAAGCGATATTAGAACAACACTCTGAGAAGCGATATTAGAACAACACTCATTGAGAAGCGATATTAGAACCACACTCATAGAAGCGACATGAGAACAACACTCAATAGAAGCGATAGTAGAACAACACTCATAGAAGCGATATGAGAACAACACTCAATAGAAGCGATATGAGAACAACACTCAATAGAAGCAATATGAGAACAACACTAATAGAAGCGATATGAGAACAAACACACATAGAAGCGATACGAGAAAAACACTCAATAGACGCGATATGAGAACAACACTCAATAGAGGCGATATGAGAACAACACTCAAAAGAAGCAATATGAGAACAACACTCGTAGAAACGATGCGAGAACAACACTCAATAGAAGCGATATGAGAACAACACTCAATAGAAGCGATATGAGAACAACACTCAATAGAAGCGATATGAGAACAACACTAAATAGAAGCGATACGAGAACAACACTCAATAGAAGCGATACGAGAACAACACTCAATAGAAACGATATGAGAACAACACTCAATAGAAGCGATACGAGAACAACACTCAATAGAAGCGATATGAGAATAACACTCAAAGGAGCGCAAGTGGAGTGGACGGAATTCAACTGTGGTCCTAGCCTTTCTCATTTAGCCCGCTACTGCATATCTAGCTAAAGGAAAGGAACTGACCGGATATGACAAAATCATTCCGCTGATTGAACTCGGATCCATGATCTGCCGACCTGTTGTCCATGGCATTCATCATTCGGGGGTCCGGAATAGTTCAGTTGGTAGACCACCAGACTCGTAATCCTGGTGATCCTGGGGTTGCAAGTTTAAATCTCCACTGGTGTAACACCCCAGATTGCCCTCCATCCCAGAATGCCCCCCCCCCCCCCCCCCGGGGGACGTTTCAGTATCCCAGAATGCCCCTCATAGTAAGTTACTAAAATGCGATCAAAAGGCTATGGGAACATTCTGTGATTATTTCCTCAGAGCATGAGCAAAATGCAGTCGACATTAATAATATTTATCAAACACCTCCTATCAGAGATATTTTCGGTTACTGTAAATTGATAGACCAAACAGAGTAATGATTCAGACACACACACACACACACACACACACACACACACACACACACGCGCGCGCGCGCGCGCGCGCGCGCACACACACACACACACACACACACACACACACACACACAGAGCCACACACACCCACACACCCACACACACACAAAACACACACACACACCACCCGAACTGAAGTCCCCCATTTCCACATGTGGCCATGGAGAAAACCTGTCAACGAGCCTCCTAGATAAAATCAGCCAGACAGATCCATCAGTCTGCTGAACCTGCCAGAGATTCCGCTGATGACGTCGGACTGCTTACCTCCGATTGCTCCTTGTGCTCTTCTGTGCAAATAATGGGTTGTCCTGTGTGCAGATGGCTGATCCATTTAAAGTTTCTTAAAGAGGAAGTTCGACACAAACTGGATATCAAGGGTACATTTGATTTATTTAATGTAAATGGAAAGCTTCTGAAATTGATGACAGGTTATCGGGGGAGGGGGGGGGGGGTGAACAGGGAATTTTAACTGGCATTGAAACTTGAGAGAAAGAC
>JADBJO010028801.1:0-2500 GCA_016801955.1 Conus betulinus | reverse complement strand
CACAGTAGTAACAAGTACGTTCTGAAGATGACGACGATGATGGATGATGTTGATGATGATGATCTGGATGGTGATGATGAGGATGATGATGATGGATGATGATGATGAATGATGATGATGACGACGACGACGACGACGGACGACGGACGACGACCGACCGTCGATGATGATGATGATGATGATGATGATGATGATGAACGGACGATGATGATGACGATTGACGACGAACGACGGAACAAAGACACAACTACGACGATGACGATTGATAATCAGGAGGAAGGAGGAGGCGGAGGAGGAAGGAGGAGGGGGGGGGAGGAGGAGGGGGGGAGCAGGGGAAGGAGGAGAAAGGACGGTAATTAGATAACTTTTTGTCTTTCATTCCCGTGCAATGAAAACGCGGATTGCCACACTAAGATTTGCTTGATGGTGTAGTCGGTTCAGATGGAGTCTTCGGTTTGAAATTTGGCATAGAAAATCTCAGCTATTTCATTTAACGTTTCATTGCCATTCCCATCTGACCCATTGGGAGAGAGAGAGCAGAGAGATGAGAGAGGAGAGGAGAGAGAGAAGAAGAGAGAGACAGACAGGACAGACAGACAGACAGACAGAGAGACAGACAGAGAGACAGAGAGAAAGACAGAGCAGGACCAGAGCGAGATAGAGACAGAAAACAGAGACAAAGATAGAGGCAGAGATAGAAAAAAGAGATGAGAGGGACAGAGAGAGAGGGGGGGAGAAAGAGAACAAGAGGAGAGGAGAGGGATGAGAGAGAGAGAGGAGAGAGGAGAGAGCTGAGGAGAGAGAGAGAGAGAGTAGAGAGGAGAGAGGAGAGAGAGAGAGAGAGAGAGATGAGATGAGAGATGGACAGACAGACAGACCTGGGATGGCGGGGGGGTGGGTGCCAGAAAGGGGGGTGTGGGGGTAATGGCTAATGCCCAAACTATTATCAGCTTTGTTGCAAGCGTTGTCTTGACACCAGATTCGCTAGAGTTGCTGCTGATTGGTTGATTTAGCGGACATTATTCCTGGGCACAGAGGGTGGATGGATGGAATGCATTACTTCGTTTTTAAGGGAAAGATGAGACACTGACCTTTCTGTAACTGCGGGCAAAGCCCAAGAATCTCTCTCTCTCTCTCTCCTCTCTCTCTCCTCTCTCTCTCTCTCTCTCTCTCTCTCTCTCTCTCTCTCTGACACACACCACACACACACACACACACACACAACACACACACACACGCACGAAACGCACGCACGCACGAACGCACACACACACACACACACACACACACACACACACACACACACGCGCACGCACGCATGCACGCACGCACACGCACGTACACACACAGAGAGACAACAGTGAGAAAGACAGGCAGACAGGGTGAAATACATGCGCACACCCTCTATCATCCCCCACCCCAACACACTCGCACATGCAGATGCACACGCACACACACGCACACAAACACACACCCGCACACACACACACACACACACACACACACACACACACACACACACACACACACACACACACACACACACACACATTCATGCACGCAAGCATACATGAAAAAGAGACAGTGAGAAAAATATACACAGAGAGAGAGAGAGAGAGAGAGAGGAGAGAGAGGAGAGAGAGAGGAGAGAGAGAGAGAGAGAGAGAGAGAGGAGAGAGAGAGAGAGAGAACTCGAATTCAGGCCTTTCTTCCCGTCATCCTTAACTCTTAGGAATACCCAATGGACCAAACCGTAAATTGACACACGTTTCATCCCACAAACACTTCAAACTGTTGGTACGAGCTGACAAGAGAAGGCAACGTGCACACACAAGTCTACGTCCATTGGCCAGATCTGGCAACACGACAGATAAGTCGGTGACCCTGGTGCAGACACAACATCTCCTGTCACAAGATTCTCCCGCTAATTGAGTTAGTCTCGCGCCTCCTTTGACAATGGACCTGACTTCCTCGCGGTCTGAAAGAAAGCAGCAACATTAGTGGGGAGGATAACTGGATTGAAAGTGTTGATGTCTATGGATGAAGCTGAAAGCAGCTGTATGTGACCCCGAGACTAAAGCGTTCATCTGCTTGCTTAGGTCACAAAAAGGGGTACTCTAGGTAGGAATTTGTTTTAAAGATTATCTCGTGTGCCTATTTTACATTACAAGTCTGAAATCAATTGATCAATACTGCACGTGAAGACAAAAAAAACAAACATGAAAAACTCTTTGTGTGTGTGTGTGTGTGGTGTGTTGTGTGTGTGTGTGTGTGTGTGTGTGTGTGTGTGTGTGTGAGAGAGAGAGAGAGAGAGAGGAGAGAGAGAGAGAGAGAGAGAGAGAGAGAGGAGTTTCAAAATTTAACGTCTATCCACTCTAGGTGATATTAGACGGGGGGAAAAAAAAAAAAAATCATCATCAAAACAAGAAAGAAATACACAAACAAACCAAAACCTTCATGTTAAACCTAGAAAATTACGAATGGTTTTGATATGGGAGAG
>JADBJO010028800.1:7500-19735 GCA_016801955.1 Conus betulinus | reverse complement strand
CTGTATGTATGGGTGGTATCATGTATGTAGTATGCAGTATATAATATATATATTATATATAAGATATATAGCTATAATATATATATATAGTATGTGTTGTATGTAGGTATGTAGTATGTTTAGGAGCATGTATATAGGTATGAATATAGTAGTATGTATGTATAAAAATATTATTCTGATGTTCTTGCCGTTGCAGACTCCGACTGCAGGATGTGTATGTGTGTTTGGAGGAAGATGCCATGACTGATTCCAGCCTACTTCGTGTCTGGTGAGTACTGCCGATTTTCTGCCGACTGCGGCCTGGACAAGATTGCTCTGTGTATTTGTTGATATCTGTTAGTTGTTAACGTCTGAAAACGCCCTCTTAGTGGAAAATATGTTTGGTATTACGACCTTTATGCACTTTGCGCCTTGTTGTGTGTGTGTTCACTTGTATTTTAGGAGAGTAAGGCTGCACTCTCTTTCATTCTTCATTGTTTGGTCTGTTTGAAATAAGAAAAAAAACGGGCAAGGGAAGTGGAAGCTAAGGGAATTGCAAGAGCTGTCTGTCAACCTGTTTGTTTTGCTCGTCTGTCTGTTTGCCTGTCTGCCTGCCCGCCTGTCTGCTTGCCTGCCTGTCTGTCTGTCTGTCTGTCTGTCTCCCCCTTTCCCCTTCTCTCTCTCAAGATTAAAACCTGTCTGCCTGCCTACTTGCCTGTCAGTCAGTCTTTCAGTCTATCTTTCTTTCTGTCTGCCTCTCTGTCTCTTTGCCGCTGTCCGTCTGTTTACCTGCCTGCTTGTCTGTCTGTCTGTCTGTCTGTCTGTCTGTCGCTCTCTCTCTCTCTCTCTCTCTCTCTCTCTCTCTCTCTCTCTCTCTCCAGTCCGAGACAGTGCTGAGCGGTGTGGGAGTGGGAGGGGAGGTGGGAGTAGTTCAAAGAGAGGGGGTAGCAATGTACGCAATGCACGTGGCGGTAAAGCGCGTCGGCGCAATATCGACTGCAGTCCGGAATGCGAACACATCTGTCAAATAATGTTACACCCCCCCCCCTCTCCCTCCCCATCTAAACAATTTCCGTACACTACGATCTGGGTCAACAAACCGCTAGGACAGGCACGGCCATCTGATACGCAGTTTCACTTTTCTGAATTATAATGTCGAAAACCTGTTTAATAAATTGAATGATGCAAGCTTTATGATTATGTTAGTACTTTTGACTTTGCTTATTTTACTGAAACCTTTGTGGGTAATTCTTTTGATTTTTGCAATGTGTTCCCTGATTTTGTTAAATTTAGTGCCCCCGCAAAACGTTTATCCAAACATGGAAGAAACTCAGGTGTTGTTCTCCTGATAATCAAGAACATATTTTCTCCGTATGCAAAACAAGTGCATGTGGCATGCGATAATTTAGTTTGTGTCAGATTAGATAGAATATTATTCGGTTTGCCGAAAGATTTGTTAGTTGTTGCTTGTTACATTCCCCCAGAAGGTAGTCCATTCTATAATAACTATTTAGTGAAAGACGGAATTGAAAAGATGGAAGAATGTTTGTTGTCAAATAATAGAGAAAAATGATGTTTGTTTATTGCTTTGTGGTGATTTTAAACGCAAGAAACTGGGTGTGAACAAGCAAATTTTGAAAATATGACGAATGTATTTAATGATGGTGGTGATGATGATGATGATGATGATGGTAGTGATGATGATGATGATGTAAATATCACGAAAAGACGTTCTAAAGATGGTGATTTAAATAGGTTTGGGGACTCTTTGTTAAGTATGTGTTTGCTTTTCGATCTCTATATTCTGAATGGTTGTGTTCTGTGAGCGACCCCCCATGGAGAATTTACCTTTATTTCCACTCAAGGTTCAAGTGTCATCGATTATTTTATTGTTTCCCCTGATTTGATATCCTTTTGTGATGGTAGCATTGGTGACTGCTTGCACTCATGGCACCTACCTGTGGAGCTGAAATGGAAGAGTGGATACGCTGAGAAGATGGAACAGAGAGAGTGCGAACGCTTGGAAGAGAAGACTGTGTGGTCGGATGAAAAGTGCCAGTTATACAAAGATGAGTTAGAATCAGATTACTTCAAAGGAATGTATGGAAAAAGTGTCTAGTGTTATGAATACCGACATAAATGAAAGTGTTGATCTGTTTGTTAAATCACTGTATGGAGCAGCAGCGGCATGCATGGTGAGAATGGCGGGGAGAGTGAAGAAGACTGTGGATGATTGGTTCGATGTGGAATGTAAAAAGAAAAGAGAGTGAAGTCAAACGCCTTCTTCAGAGTCATCGCAGAGCAAAGACCAATTTAGATGATCGTAGGAATGCTTATGTAAAGGCACGAAAGGAATACATTGAACTAAGGAAGAATAAAGAAAACGATCATAATGAGACCAAATTATTAAAATTAAAAAGAATCCGTAAATGACCCGAAACTATTTGGGTCTACTATCAGATCTCTCAACAGGAAAAAGAATGATTTACAACGATATTTCTACTCAACAGTGGTACGATCACTTTTTCCATGTCTTTAACGATTTTGAAGAAGTTGACACAGAAGATAATGAAGTTGATGAAATATTCGATCAGACTCAAGAACCCTTGTTTAACGATAATATTTCAAAAGAAGAAGTCAAACAATGTCTCAAAAATCTAAAAGGTGGTAAAAGCGCCGGACCTGATAAGATTATAAACGAAAATGCTTAAACAGGTAAACGAACCTATCATTGACTATTTACACAAACTTTTTAATCTGCTGTTCCAAAAGGGAATGTTTCCCACTGCTTGGTCCAGATCTATCATTGTTCCTATCCATAAAAAAAGGTGATGCAAACAACCCAGATAACTACAGGGGCATAGCTTTAATGGATGTTCTTGGAAAAGTCTATACAAGTATATTAAATAAACGTCTCTCAGCATGGGCAGAAAAGGAAAATAAGATAATAGAAGAACAGGGAGGCTTCAGAAGGGGTTATAGTACAGTGACAACATATTCATTCTATACACGATAGTAGAAAAGTTTCTTATGAAAAACTCCAAGCTCTATGTCGCATTTGTAGACTTTAGGAAGGCCTTTGATTCTATAAATAGAAATAAATTGTGGAATGTTTTGAGAAATTCTGGCATAAACGGCAAAATGTATGATGCTCTTAGAGGGATTTACGAAACAGTGCTTGCATGTGTCCGCGACAAACACTTATATTCTGATTTTTTTTTTACTTGCCCCAGAGGAGTGAAACAAGTATGTCTCCTCAGCCCTCAAACTGTTTTCCTTCTTTATTAACGAATTAGCTTTAGAAGTATCAAGGATGGGTAAGCACGGGATACAATTAGTTCCTGGGGATGTAGAAATTTTTCTATTGCTTTTTGCAGATGACGTAATACTAATGTCTGATACAGTTATAGGATTGCAAAATCAGCTCAATGCTCTCAAACATGAAGCAGATAGACTAAGTTTAACTTTTAATCTCGACAAAACAAATATAATTGTGTTTAGGAAGGGAGGTCATCTTTCAGTAAGGAAAAAATGGTGGTATGGGAATTCTGTAATTAAAATAGCAAATATTTATAAGTATCTAGGACTACTGTTTACTACAAAACTAAGTCTAAGTATGGGATGGATAAGAACTGAAAGAAAAGTAAAAAAAAAGGTGTCATTGAAATACTAAGATCACTTAGAAGATAGATTCAATAGATTGTTCACTATTCTGGAAAATATTCGATTCACAAATTGAGCCCGTACTCACTTATGCAGGAGAAGTTTGGGGCATTAATGAAAATAAGCAAATGGAGAAGGTTCATACTTATGCCATGAAACGTCTCTTAAATATACCTCTTCATTCCTCAAATAACATGTGCTATGGCGAAACAGGAAGATATCCACTATACATTCGTACTACTGTTAAATGCATAAGATATTGGCTAAAACTCCTTCAACTTCCATTGTCAAGATTGAATAGACAGGCATATGAAATGTCCCTAGAACAATGCCAACTAGGTAAATGCAATTGGGGACAATATTAAATCTGTATTAAGTTCGTATGGTTTTGGTGGTTTTGGTTTAATCAAGGAGTAGGTAATGTAAATCAGTTTATATCTGAATTCAAAGATCGAGTATTGTGTTGTTTTAAACAAAACTGGCATTCTCATTTAGAAGAAAATGACAAATATAGATGGTATTTTTCTTTCAAAGATATATTTCAACCTGAAAAATATGTTAATTCTTTAACTAACAAATGGCAAAGATCTATATTTGCTCGCTTTAGATTGCGATCCCTTGGGCTGTATGCTAACAAAGGCTGGTTCGAAACCGAACCACATATACAAACTGTATGTCCCATGTGTTTATTAATACAGAAGATGAAATACACTTCCTACTCGACTGCCCAGCATATAATGACATCAGAACTGACTGCAATTTATTCAAGCTACCATGTGCAAATTCACAAAACATACGTCAATTAATATCGTCTGATGATGAACATATAATTTGTTCCCTCGCTAACTATTTAGTTCGTGCTTTTAATTTCCGTCAAAAATCTATTACTGGTTGATTGCAAAACTTCTTCATGCTATATTTATTTTTGGATATGAATGTGAAGGTATTCATGCATGTATTAGATGGTCGTTGTCTTGTTATACTTTGAAATGTTTGTCCTTGTTTTTTTCATGAACAAATATTATTACTTTAGTTAAATCAACAATAATTGACATCTTTGATGCCATTTTAGTAGTATAATCATTGTGCTTAATATTTCTATGCCCTCTTTCCCATGTCTGTTGTATCATCATCATCATCATCATCATCATCATCATCATCATCATCATTGTTCTTGTTGTCATCATCATCATCATCTTCTTCTTCTTCTTCTTCTTTTTATTGTTGTCCTTGTGATAGACACTACAGTTGTCAGGTTCCCTATAGCTCTCTGTGCAAGTTAGGCGCGACAGGGTAGAGGCGTTGTCATGAACACCAATCCTTCACAATGTTTAGTCACGGTCAAAGGGATCTTACGGTCGATGAAGTTGTCATTGGCGTTGATCGTGATTCTGTATCAGCGGTTTGACGGTGAAGATTGGATGTTTCGCTGAAACCTGCCTGTTCTTTCCATAGGAGATTTTCTGTGATCTTTCCTTGGAGTCTGTGGTGGCAGGACTAAGCAAAGTTTGCAGTCGTCTGGCAGTTTTGACAGAGGAGATGTATTGCATGTGATTGTGTCCTTTGTTTTGATCCCGGCTTTGTTTCCCTTCCAATTCTGTGATAACGTTTATAGTCGTCTTGGCTGACCTTCTGTAGTTCTGTTGGCTCATTATAGCCGCCGTGGCGAGTGGTTAGCGTCGCGGACTCCCGGCTGGAGGTCGTGGGTTCGAATCCCATCAGAAGTCATGTGGGTTTTCTGCCCCGACCGGCTCCTACCCAGAGTTGAGTTTGCTGCGGGCTCAGTTGGGAAAGACTGGGACCACACAGTCGAGTTTCATCCACTTAATGGATGCGTTTCTGAGAGTGTTGCTCAAATTTCCTGACCAACACTGCAGGTGTCTGTATCTCTCGGGCCTGGTTGACGCCGGGATATATTATGAAAGAAGCGTAGAGTACAGCCCTGTCATGTAGTCTCAGACCGAAATGGAAATCCGTAGCATCATCTTAATCATCCTCATTCTCATCGATCAGCATTAAAAAAAAGTCTCAAAATCTGTGGCCCTTTCATGCCCTGCTCTCATGGTGACCTCAATTTCGATGTCCTCTCCACGTCTGTGGCCTTGGTTTGGTTCCGTCCGGATCACCGGTATCGGCGAGTCCATGGGGGCTGTCGTTGGACGGACGTGGTGGCGCCCTCCGGAGGGAGAGCTCACTCGCGCCGGCACCCCGAGAATAAGCAATTATTGTCGTCAGTAGGGGGCTTACTAGGTGGTGTCCTGCGTATGTTAGATCAGAACAGGCGCCACTGAACACCACTGAAGTGACTCGGCAGCAGTGCAGTGTCTCCACGGGGTGGGTTGCCTCTTGACGACTTGACATTGACTGCTCCCTGTGGATTGCCGGTGCCGGGGGCTGTGGCGGGGCCGACCAGGCTTTGGCTGTGGACGGGGTGTCGGAATGAGCGGCGTGGGTGCACTGCCCTCTGAGCTACGCGCGGCCCATATATGCTCCGTCCACTCCGTTTTGTGCTGGATGGCACTGTGTGAGTGCATAGCAATGCATAAACCTTTTTTTTTTTAATTTTTTTTTTTTACTTTTATTCTAAAACTAATTTTACATATCAGCATTGAAGTATCAATTCAAAAATACGATCATCAATTTAGATTGCAAATCTAACATAGAAGCAAAAAAAAAAAAAAAAAAAAAAAAAAAAAAAATCAAACTGCTAAACATGCCACATAGGCAATGTGTCTGCAACTGTAAACATTGTAGCCTACGTACTCAGAGAAAGACGAAATCCGCCGGTATAGCCTACGCAGCGATTTAAAAAAAAAATCAAATCAAGAAGTTTTTATGCAGTTAGGTTCAGGTTCAGGGTCGGCTAGGGGAAGGTCTGGGTGAGGGTTAGAGTGTGGATAGGGTTCGGGTTAGTGTCACGCGTGCCGGAATAGGAGGGTATTCCCGTTTCAGTATCAACATTTTTATCTCTAAGACATAAAGAGCAGTCGGTCATAACTTCATTGCAACAACAGATCTCACTGGTCGCGACTAGGCAACATGACGGACTGGGACTGGTGACAATGCCTCTCGACATTCGCTGTCCAGTATACTGGAGTCTGGATCCAGCTCGTAACTGAACATTCCTGCAGTGCTCAATCTATCTTTTAAATTACTCCTGTCTGTTTTGTGAGAGTGGAACATTATTGCGTAACACACAAAATAAAGAAACATATTTTTTTCTCAGCAGAAGTGACGTACAGGCTGCCTTTTTTTTTTTTCTTAGTTTCAATTTTACATTTATTTTGACGCCTCAGTCCAGCAGGGGCAAACGCATCCAGCTACACAAAACAAACATACAGACAGGCTAAGAAACAGACAAACAAACAAGACTTAAAAGAAAAAGAGAAAAAGTACCTTAAGCACGTTATGTATGACGACGTACTATGTGCCTTTAATTCTGCAGCTGTCCCCGACAGTAATAAGTCTACATACACAAACATACAACACGCAGCGAGCTACACACACACACACACACACACACACACACACACACACACACACACACACACACGCACAGACACACACACATACAACACACACACATACACACAAGCAAGCGCGCGCGCACACGCACACACACACACACACACACACACACACACACACACACACAGAGAACAGAGAGAGAGAGAGAGGAGAGATAGAGAGAGAGAGAGAGAGAGAGAGAGAGAGAGAGAGTTTGATGTTTCATTCATTGTCTTCAGCTAGGCAAGCAGTAAAGCCAAGGGGGTTATGCAAGTATTTTTACGGATCGCGTCATTGAGGAATAATAAGATAACAGCGATGATAAAAACAATGCAGTCAGGCCGAAAGAACGCACACCCTGAGCACATTAATGTCACCATGCGTAGTGTCTGCAAACATGACGTGTATGATATAAGTCTAAGCTTACAGATAAGCTGTTTCATTTAGTTGAACGATTTCCTTTTTCCTTCTGTACCACTACCGTACCGTCCTCCTCCTCCTCTACTGTTCCTCTTCCTACAACCCTACCTCCCTCCTTCTCATCCAACTCCTTACACACACTGAACACCGAACAGAACGCGGCCTCAAAGCGCCAGTGTTTTGGAATCCCATTCCACCACCACTTCCCTTCCTAAACCAGTGAATCTTCTCCCCCTCACACATAGACCCACGCGTTCTTTCGGACCTAGCAACTACACAACAAGATTTCAGACTTAATTATTCGAATTTTTAAGTTCTGATACCCCCCTCACATTTATAGCTTTGAGTCTATATCTAGCAAAGGCATCAATAGTTACACTATGATCTGTTGATGAAAGATTCCTAGTACCGTTTTTTTGTTGTTTTTTTGGGGGGTGGGCTTGATATGCATATAAAGAATGATTTTTTTTTTTGCGGATATATGAGAGAGAGAGAGAGAGAGAGAGAGAGAGAGAGAGAGAGAGAGAGAGAGAGCGGGAGAGGAGAGAGAGAGAGAGAGAGAGCATTCGTTCACATTTTATGTTTTCAGTTTTTCTCCCCTCCCCGCAGAGCCGAAACGGCAAAAGACTCGCACGAATGGCCGTCCAAAACTTTCATGTGTAAAACATTGTCAAAGTTCCTCCACAGCTGCGCTGCGCGTCTGACGATTTGGTAATGAAGATGGCGCTACAGTTGTCACGTGACGGTTCACCAGCTCGGGGACTCGGGACGAAACAGGAGGCGGTTTGAACAGGGAGTCTCAATGACCATTGTCAAACATTAATTACCGCCTGCCAGCCCTCACCGCCCGACGACCCAGCCTTAGAAATTCTAATCCTTGCCGTCATCGTCATCATCGTTATTAAATCGTTGCCCCTCTCCCGTCACCGCGGTCCACCACCACACCCCAGATGGCGCAGACGACAGCAGCGGGAAGTCTGCCCAATCGGCAGTGACTATGCGCAAAGCAGCTGTGCATGAAGGACATGCCGGGACAGCCTAGTGGCACAGACGCGGCCTGCTTTTGGCAGGAGAGAGGTCGGCGTTTCTAAGGTGACTCGCAGGCGTCAAAAATAATAAAGGCGGGAGAAAATAGGTGAGGAGGTGAGGGAGGTGAGAGACATAGAGGTGTGGAGTGTAACGCGCAGACAGAGTTGATACCCGAGCTCAGCGAGAGAGAGAGAGAGAGAGAGAGAGAGAGAGTAGAGAGAGAGAGAGAGAGAGAGAGAGAGAGAGAGAGAATTTTATTTCAAGGGTGTAATAGATTAAGCGTAAATCCATTTTTTTACATCCAGCTCTCTGGGCAAGAAAAAAAAAATGTGTATAATGGTAGGAAACAAAACCAAACAATGATCATGAGAAATTTGGAATGCAACAATCAAAGCATGTGTACATTTTGGAAAAAAAAATGAGCAAAAAAAGAATGAAGAGGGCATGAAGAAGAAGAAGAAGAAAAAAAAGAAGAAGAAGAAGAAGAAGAAGAAGAAGAAGAGAGAGAGAGAGAGAGAGAGAGAGAGAGAGAGAGAGAGAGAGAGAGAGAGAGAGATGGACAATTTGGACTCTGGGCTGTCTGTCCTCTCTCCGCTCCCCCTCACTCCTCATCCCCTTTCTTCCCTCACTTTCCACCCACTCCTAACCCACCCACCCACCCACACCACCCCTGAGTATTCCTTTGTAACTTTTGAGCATGAAGGGGCAAAGGTTTAGGGTAAAGATGGGGGAGGGAGGGGGGGGGGGGGGGGAGGTTGAGATGCAGGAAAGCCCTCCTTCATCATTGACATACAAAATGTTGATGTCCTTCCCCTCCTCCAGCACCTCCGCGCCCCCAACCTCTCTCAGCCCATCCTTCTCGTCTTTGTCAAGCGAAAGCTCCGAAATGTATCGTTTTTTTTGCCTCTCTCCTCTCTCCTTTCTTTCGTTCTTCTTTCCGCTTTCCTCGTCAGGCGTGAAGGAGACTGACCTCTGACCGAAGGTCAGTTGAATCACTAATATGTGTGTGCGTGTGTGCGTGCGTGCGTGCGTGCGTGTGTGTGTGTGTTGGGAGACTGGGAAGGAGGGGGGTGGGATGGGAGGAGGAGGGCGAGAATGTGTGTGTGTATGGTGTGGTGGTGGTGGTGGTAGTGGTGGAGTTATTGCAGCGAGATGAACTCTAAGGGGAGGGGAGAGGGAAGGAGGGAGGGCGAAGGTCAAGGAAGAGGGGAGGGGGAGTTCGTGGTAGGGAGTGGGGGGGTGGGTGGACGGGGCAACTGGAACAAAGCGCCGACATGACGGCTGCACAAGAGCGGCGATTGAGTACAAAATGGCGTAAACTTTCTTTTTTGTTTTCATTTTTGTTTTATTGCATTTCTTGATGAGGTTTGTTGTTGATTGTGCTGTAGTAGAGTGTTATTCCTTGTCTGTGATAAGTGGAAATTAGAATGAAAATAGAAATGAAGTAGTTTTTTTTTGTTCTCTCTCTCTCTCTCTCTCTCTCTCTCTCCTCTCTCTCTCTCTCTCTCTCTCTCTCTCATGTCTGTATTATGTCACCCCCTTCTCTCTACCCCCTGTCGTCCTTTCCCATTTCTTTTTTTCTTTACTTTTTTTTTTAAAACACCCCCTACTGTCTGTCTGTCTGCCTGTTTCAGTGTCTTCTGTCTCTGTCTCAGTCTGTCTGTCTGTCTGTCTGTCTGTCTCTCGTTCGTTGGTTCGTTCCTCTCCTCTCCTCCCCTCTCTGGTACATGATAAGATATCATTAATAAAATACTGAAGAGTCCAATAAATGTGTGAGAGGGGAGAAGGAGGACCGAGTGTGGATCAGGGTTTGCGTATACACGCACGCGCGCGCGCGCGCGCGTGTGTGTGTGTGTGTGTGTGTGTGTGTGTGTGTGTGTGTGCGCGCGCGCGCGCGCGAGTGTTGCGCGCACTAGCATGCATTGGGTGGAAGCCGTGAATATGACCTGCTAGCAGAAACAACCGTGATTGATTGATGATATAGGAAGACTGTCGTTGAGTTACGTCGCCGGTGTACCTGGGGAACGAGAGTGACCTTTCTCTGCGTCCGGGCGGGCGACGAGCACACCGGAAACTCTGGTCTCGTCACTTTCCAACGGCGAAATAGGCTGACCTCTTGCCAGCGGTCAGTGGTCTGAACTTGGCCCAGGACACCTCCCCCCTCCCTTCCTAGCTCCTCCACCCCTAATTCCCCCTCCCCTCTCTTACAGGTAGAAGAAGCAGCAGGGAGAGGGGTTGGATGGGGGGTAAGGGTGGAGGTGATGGAGTTCGGGAAGAGCAGTCCTGTCTTCGTAGCAGCACAAAAAAGCAGCCTCTGTGGTATCCCGGTTCAGGAGGTGTCCAGGTCTTCTTCAGTGACGAGGCCGCTTTGGTTCGCTGCTGGGTAGGAGCAAGCAACTCGGTTGGCCTCTTGGCGATCAAAGAGGGTGGTTTCCCCTTCTTTGTGTATGATGCGTCCATCCCCCTACACCTCACTCCTCCTCCCCCTCCACCTCCCCCTCCCCCATCCTCCCTCCCCCCTCTACCTTCCCCATCCCCTCCCCATCCCCCCCCCCCCCCCCCCCCCCCGGACTTGACTTTCCATGACGTGAGGGCGTCTTGCGCCATGGACTCCCGTCCGCTTGGCCTTTGGTCAGCTTGTCCTTGACAGCTTTGGAGGGGGGGTGGGTGGGGGAAAGTGATGGGGGGTTGGTGGTGGGGAGGGGGAGAGGAAGCGGGGGGGGGGGGGGGTGAGGGGGAGGGGGGAGTTGGGAGGGAAGAGGGCGGGAGAAGAAGTAATTCCCTTCCCTATGATTACCAGCTTTCCCTGTCCTGGCTGTCCTGGCCTCGAAGCATCCCCCCACAACCCCACCCGTGCCTCTCTTCCCTACTGTTCATGTGGAGGGGGCTGGGAACGAAGAAAAAAATGCCCATCGTTGTGTAGAGTTTGAAACAGATTGGAATGAAACAGGGTGGGGGGGGGGGGGGGGGGGGGAGATGGGGGCTGGACTGGGAGGGCAGGACCAGTGGAGAGAGAAGGACCCCTAACTTTAATTGTGGGGAAGAGGGTTTAGGGACTTTCTATCCCCCCCCCCATTCCCCCTCTTCTCCCAGCTCTCTGTTCCATTCACCCCCCTTCCTTCCGCCTCCCTCAGCACCACTCCCCCCCCCCCCCCCCCTCCGCTTTCATCCCCCAATCCCACCCCTCCTCTTATGGTTCTAACCGGCGGTCATCGTCCGAAATCTCTCCGGACAGAATTTTTGCTGAAAGAAGTTTTAACGTTGGGAGAGGAGTGGACAGAGGATTTCTATCATGGTGGAAGCATGCAAATGTCTGGAAGATTTCAGAGCTGGGCGAAGCCCCTCACCCCACTCCCCTTTCCCTCCTCTCCCCTTTGATTGTTGGCTCCTTTTGATCATCAAAGCTGCAGATTAGCATACTCAGAAGGAAGAGCAAGTCTCACACAGGGGAAGGAAACAACCCGGGGGGGGCGGCTTTGGAAAGAAGAGGCATTCGCGCGATTATTGGTGTTGTGCTAGGCAAACAGTCGGGCGCTGTCTTGTTGTTGGAGGAGGGAAACGATTTTTCCCCCCTCTTGTACAGCCTGTTGTCTTACGTCTGACAGTCTGAGAGCCTTAATCCTCTTCTCATCATTAT
>JADBJO010028800.1:0-2500 GCA_016801955.1 Conus betulinus | reverse complement strand
CGCTTGCTTCCATTACTTTTCTTTTGACTTTTTCGAAAGCTTTTCTATTGTTAAATCTTTTCTTCCACAGGAATCTGTAAAGGTTTAGTTAATTTTGTTTAATACATAGTCTGGGAGTCCTACAGATTGCATGACATAAAGAAACTGACTAAGTAAAAAAGTTTTTATTACAACAATCTTACCCTGTATACTGATATCCCGTTTACTCCATTCTCTGATCAGTTTATTCATTTGATACATCCTATTACACCAATTATCTTCGATATTCCTAGCCATCCTATCACGTTGGAAATAAATGCCCAATATCTTTATTTTATCAACCGTGGTGAAAGGAAGTTCTGGTTCTCCTATCTGCTTTCCCATGGGTAGGACTTTCGTTTTCTGTATATTTAATTTTAAACCTGAGAAACTTTGGAATGTTGTAAAGATTTCTAAAGCTATGACCATGTCTCTTTTATCTCTCTAGAAATAAGGTTGTATCATCCGCCATTTGTTTGATTTTTAAAGGGATTAGTATCTGGCACAGTGGTTGGGACACTGATGCCAGATATGGAGCTATTTCTGACTTTAATCGCTAACAACTCCACTGCCAGAACAAAGGCTAATGGAGAAAAAGGGGCATCCTTGTCTAATTCCACAAGAAAGAAGATTTAAACGGTTCAGATATCCATCCCCCATGATTTATTGAAACTAGCAGGGTTTTCTTTGTCAGTATGGCAAACCCCCTTTTCTAAATTCAGTTCCGAAACCAAAAACTTTAAAAAGCATGCAACAAAAAAATCTTTTGACACTGAATCAAAGGCTTTTGAAAAAATCAACTGCCAGTAAGTACCCCCGTTTTATTTGTTTGGTTAAGGTAATTGATTGCATCATCTATTGATCGTATATAATTGTAGCAATGTTTCTGCCTTTGATATATCCTACTTGGTCGTTTTTAACTAATTTGTGAGTATCTTGTAGTCAGTGTTTGTAAGAGTTATAGGTCTCCAATTAGTCAGTCAACCTCATCTCTCCGGTCGGTTCTCTCCCTCGCTCTCTCTCTCTCTCCCTCGTTTGGAAACGTGGTGACATTCCTGATGATACCCCCTGCTGTTGACGGTACTAGAATTTTAATCTTAATCAATCTTAATCTCTCTCTCTCGTCAAACAAGAGAGAGAAAAATGGGAGGGGAGTGTAAGAAGAGAAAAAAAAAAAAACATTTTGGAGAGATATAGAAGAGAGAGAGGTCCGTTTTCAATTATCCACTGTAGATTCAGCTTACCCTTCATCGCCTATCCTCCCTATCTGCCTTCCTCTTGTTGGCCCCACCCCTTCACCCTTTAACCACCCCTCCCGACTCGTTCATCGCTAACCTAACCAGCCATTAGTACACTCCAGTAACCCATCAACCCTACCCTGGGGCTTTAATTCCCTCCCCGGAGAAAGCCCCCCCTCCGGCGTCACCCCTCAAAAAGAAGGCCCCCCCCACCCTTGATGACTTAGATTTCCCTTTAATAATACACCCAACCAACTCAAAACAAAAAAAAAAACCCCCCTCCCCTCCTCCTCCATCCTTCACCCTCTGTATAAAAACAAACAATAAACCCCAACAAACACCCCCGTAAACCTGTAAACCCCCGCCCCCCCCCCCCCCCCCCCCCCCACCCACCCCCCCCCCCCCCCCCAAACCACCCACCCCCCCCCCCCCCCCCCCCCCCCCCCCCCCCACCCCCCCCCCCCCCTAACCCCCCCCCCCCCCCCCCACCGCCCCCCCCCCACCCCCCCCCCCCCCACACCCCCCCCCCCCCCCCCCCACCCCCCCCCCCCCCCCCCCCCCCCACCCCCCCCCCCCCCCCCCCCCCCCCCCCCACCCCCCCCCCACCTCCTCAATCTCCACCCTTTCCTTTCTTCCTTACCCACGCAAACCGCTTTCCTCTAACCGCTTTCCCCCCCCCCCCCCTCCTATCCCCCTCTTCCTAAGGCGCAACGCTTTGTCATCGCCCGACTCAGCTTTTTCCAAACAAACCCCCTCCCCTCTTTGCACCATCGGCTCCAATCATATATCTCAGACGGGTCGTCCGCCTCCGTCGCCTGTCTGACCCTTCGCACTTGCGCCGTGAGGAGACGAGCTTACCAGGCCCACGACGCGACCCTGCCCAGCCCACGTGACCTAACCCACGGGACCTGGCATGCAGGCCGACAAAAACCTCGACACGACCGATTCCGCGGTCGCTTTCGGATCACAGGGCTCGGTCCGAGCATAGAGGGGAATTCTGAGAGCGGTGGTCGGTGTATACGAGCCAAAATCACTTATCGCTACAAGGCCGAACTACCTCTACAGCGCTTGGTTTGAAAAAAATAACCATAGAGCCTGTTGCGTACGCCGTAAACCGACCGTCTAACATCCCTCCACTCTAACACCAAATGTCATCACGGGACCGTTAGAAGCAACAAAACACTATGCATTCACGCTGAAAATACGTTAGTTACGAATGGGGACGGGGGATTAGTGGAAGGGGG
>JADBJO010028799.1:0-19737 GCA_016801955.1 Conus betulinus | reverse complement strand
GCAAAAAAGTGGTTACAGCTACAAACTACAATACAACCCAGATAGGCAACATGAACAAAAACAAAAAAAAAACAAAAAAAAAAAGCAAGGATAAAAAGGAAAAACCCAGGTTACATGAGTACGTACAACATGAATCGACCGAAGAGTATTTGTAAGTGTTTCAAAATTTTGACAAACACCTCGGGAGGCAAAGAATTCTTCAAAATTTTGGACAGCATCTTTCCCAAAAGAACACAAAATTGTCCAAAATATCAACAAGAGAACACCATCAAACCTATCATATTCATGGTGGCATGGCCTAACCTTAAAAAAATAATTGATTCATCCAACAAAATGAAAAAAGAAACACAGCAAAAGAAGGAGTGAAGAAAGGAAAAAAATCCTGCAATTTGTACTAAAAAAAGAACAGTGTCCCTGTAAGCAACAAATGCCTCTATATAACAACCATTGTATACCAAGCCACTGTGACATCAGAAAATGAAAAAAGAAACATACATAGGGATCACTGAAAATCACTTCAAAACCAGATACGGCAAACCATAAAACAGTCATTCAATAAAGAAAAATACAAAAACCAAACAGAAACTGAGCAAATATTTTGGAGACTTAAAGACAAAAAAAAAAAGCTACTATAACATATCCTGGAAAAATCATAAAAAAGGGCATCACCATACAACAACATTTCTAAAAGATGCACCTATGTTCAACAGAAAAAAAGTTAATATTATGCAAACCACCTTAGCAACTCTAAATACTAACGTAGAAATAGTAAAACAACTGCAGGCACAAATGGAAATTCGTTGTCAGCAAAAACACCCTGAACTGTAAACAACCTGAAAAACCGAACAACACGTGCAGCCAATCCGCACGTGTAAACAGTGACATTGGGCCCATGATAACACCGGCAGGAGACAATCCAAAAACCATCATGAGGAGATCCAGCGCTCGCTCGAAACAGGACCTGGCGATTTTAAAACTTACTGTTACCATTCTGTTTTAACCGTATATATATACATACATATATATATATATATATATATAATATATATAAATATCTAGAGAGAGAGAGAGAGAGAGAGAGAGAGAGAGAGGAGAGAGAGAGGAGATATGTGGGGTGTGTGTGTGTGTGTGTGTGTGTGTTGTTGTGTGTTGTATGGAATAGATCATCAGTGTTAGTTCCTTCAACAGGAAGTCGCTTTCAATGTACTCCAGTAAATACCAGGAGCGGGAGATACGGAGCTTAATTGTGTGTAGTTGTCGTACCTTGGCTAAAAACAAAACAAAACAAACACACCACAACAACAACAAAAACCAGGGGATCATCCGAACAGCCGAAGTACTGAACACTATGGTACAAGTGCATCAGCTAGGAATGAGAACATTACGTATGTGCCACGAGGGCAGCCATACTCCGACTTGGAGGGAGTTCGGAGACAAGACGGTGTTACGCTTGGAGCTTGTCACGACAGAAGACAATCCCTGCATAACTGTGCAGAGCGTAACAACATTTTGATGTAGCCTTGGTGTTCTGGCCTATGTCAAGCCAAGAAAGAGGGGGGGTGGGGGTTGGGGGGGGGGGGAGAAAAAAATTTGTGGCGGGAGTGGGGGAGGGGGAGAGTGTGGGGGAGAGTGAGAGAGGGGGGAGGAGGTGGAGGAAGATGAGAAGAAGAAGAAAAAGAATAAGAAGAAGAAAGAAAGACAGAAAAAGAAGAAGATGGTGTGATGGATGACTATGATGAATGGAGATGAATGAATGAGCGGAAGACAGAACAAAATACATCATAAATAGAGAAGTAAAATAAGAAAAAAGAACAATTAATTACAAAGAACAGAAAGAAAGAAAGAAGAGCAAAAAAGAATACTAGTAAACAAAAGAAATGAAGCGCAGAACGAAAGATAGAAGACAAACAGCAGAAGAAAAAAAAAAAAAAGCGAATTTTCCTGTTAAAAAAAACCTCAGTGTTAAGGTTTTAGATTTCAATTTTGCTTGAACAGCATTTTTTTTTTTTCTTGAAAGGTGTTGTCAGCGTTGCGCATTTTGTACTGTAATCAATTTCTTGTGTATTGACGTCAAAAGATGGAGTCGATAATTTGCTGGGCTTCAATTACAGCTCTGTAGGCGGTAACGTATGCCTGTATCCATGTCACTCGTTATTCTCGCTGGAATCCATTTCTCCCCTGACTGGACATCAGCTAGTTTGGCACCATCACTCGTAATGAGATGGGACTTTGGTTGTCTGTAGTCTGTTCACAGTGGTGGGTTTAGAAAAATAGAATGTTAAAAACGAGACATTTCAAAAGAAAATTAGGGAGGAGGGGGTGCCGACGGACGGAGTAAAGTGTGTATGTGTTTCTGGCAGGGGGGTGGGGGTGGGGGTGCTTGGAGTTGAAAGAAAAAGAAATTAAGCAGGAACCAATGAGGGTTTTTTTTTTGTTTGTGTTTTGTTTTTTTTTGTTCAAATTCAAATCGAATTAACGGATCGTGTCTAACCAATAAACAACCAAGAGATCGACATAAATACAATTTCTAATAGATACACAATTGATGAAACGGATCCCAATTTTCGCAGTGTTGACGTTTCGTTCTTCCTCTAATGTCTTTTAAGTGAATTGAAAAGAGAAAAAAAAATGCCTTGCAGAATGGTGGATGGCGGACAAGCACACGCAGATGACCCGAGCTATCCGCTCCGTCAGGGCCACCAAACGTTCTAGGTGCCAGCAAAGCAGTGCTAACCCGGAGAAGGTGCACATGGAGACACAGTTGAGGTGCTAAAGGAGATGGCACACGCGCCTAGCACGGTCTGAGGGGGCTGCGGGGATGCGCACGGCAGTTGCTTGGCGGTGTGCCGTGTTTTTTTTAGCCGGTGGGCTCCGCAGTCGTATGGGTTTTGTGCACCCATGGGAACGCTCCCGTGGATGTTCTGTCGTGTCACATCCAGTGGCCATGACACAATGGCATCTGCCAGGGAGTGATTACGTCCCTTCACGTGTTAATGCACTGCCCTGTGTGTGCCTGCACCATTATGTGAACACAGCGCAGGCTTCCAAGGGTGGTGCAGGATTGCCTCCCCCTGTTTTGTTTCGGCAGTCGAGGACCCCCCCGTACTGCCCCGGTCCCAGCCGCACCTTTGGGTGTATCTGTTTCTTCTTTTCTTTTCTTTCTTCCAGGTTCAAGCCAAGCAGTGCTAACCCGGGGAAGGTATACACGGAGACACAACAAAGTCGCTAAAGGAGATGGCACAAACGTTTTACCCACTTCTTTATTTAAAAACATCCGCCATCATCGTTTTGATGGTTCTGATGTGTATAAACTGTGGGGGAGGGGGGGGGGGGGGGGGGGGGGGGGTGGGTGGGGGGGGGGGGGGAGGGGGGGGTCCCAAGGCTGTTGACAAAGGCATGTAGGACTGGCAGTATGGGGACTTGTGGGTTGGGGGTGGGGTGGGTAGTGGTAGGGGAGGGGAGGAGTGGGGGAGAGCATTGGTTTGGCCAAATTTGGGACTTGAAGCACTCCACTGAGGTTGAGGAGATAACCTTAGGAGGCAGGCTGTTCCAGTCCCTGACAGTCCTCGGGAAGAAGGAAAACTTCCTGTCATTGGTTTCACAAGCCAAGAAAGAAGGTATGTCTCCCCGTGAGACTGTCTTGTAGACCGTGCTGGGGTGTTTGGTGCGGGCCCTTAATGGTGTGTTGATGCTGACCTCTTCACGATGGTATTTGAAGAAGGTGGTCAGCCTTGCTGCTCTTCTTCTGTCTGCTAGAGTGGACCACTGTAGGTGTGTCAGCATGGAGTCGACACTTGAGGTGTGACGGTGGCGGTTCACGGTTAGCACCGCCACAGAGGAAACGCTGTACAACCAAACACGACGTTCTTGGCGGCGGTAGGCTACAGGATCATGGTCTGGAACAGTTGTGGCTCCAACAGCATGGAAACAGGGTTTAGCCGACTGCGTGGAGTTGATGAGTAGGAGTGCACAGCAGATTTTTGCAGAATGGGAAAAAAGAAACATCCAGAGACCATTAGGAAGAGTAGCATGAGACCGGATATTGTTCTTCTCTTAGGTTCATGAAAAGAAATAATTCTAACTGCACTCACTTTGCCATACGGAAAGCAGAGTAAAGCAAGCTCACACCTACAAACTGAGACGTAAGTCAGTCTACTGCCAGGCAGCGTGAGGAAATCTGGCGTCAAAGCCAAAAGTCCTTGCCATAGGGTTGGAGCGTGGGTGTTTGGGTTGTGGGCTCACCAGCCCTTAATCTCATGAAACAGCTCAGGAGATCTGCAGAGAACAGAAAAACAGGACCTGAACCCTCAAGGCAACGGCAGAGGAAGCTGAATTAAAGATTTTCCAGCTGGATCTGGTCGAGGAGAAACAAATGTGCACAGGATTCCGATAGCGATGGGGTAGGGAAGGGGAGGGGGGGGGGGGGATGGATAACAAAGAGTAACAAATGTGCACAGGTATCTGATAGCGATGGGAGGCAAGATACCCAGATCTCCAGTCTAGAAAAGACAACGCCTTGAGACGCTCACCCATTCTCAAGATGCAGGTTCAACCCCCAGCAGCAGCGTTCGGTTTTCTCTTTTGTTGATTTCCAGATAACACCACCAGAGAGAGAGAGAGAGAGAGAGAGAGAGAGAGAGATGGAGATGGGGTCGGAAGGGGCAGGAGCGGCAGATGGAAGGGGGTTGAGCAGAGAAAGAGAGGGCGAGAGAGAGAGAGAGGGCAGAGAGAGAGAGAGGGTGAGAGAGAGAGAGAGAGAGAGAGAGAGAGAGAGAGAGAGAGAGAGAAGAGAGAAAGATAGAGAGGGAGATAGAGAGAGAGAGAGAGAGAGAGAGAGAGGGCGTGAGAGAGGGGGGTGGGGGGCGAGAGAGAGAGAGGGAGATGAGAGAGAGGGAGAGAGAGAGGGAGGGACAGAGACAGAGACACAGAGATGGACAGAGATACAGACAGAGAGAGAGAGAGAGAGAGAGAGAGAGAGAGAGAGAGAAATCAGCAACCTGCTTCAGAAAACTGAGGCTATAATGGTACGAATATAAGCTGGTACTCTACTGATAGCACACAAATATATATATCGTCTCAAATACAAATCAAAAACAGTGTTAATGAGCCGGCCTTATCACTTGTATCTGTATCTTCTCGCCTCAAACCTCTTCTTCCCTATTCTCTTCACTTCAGATCCTTTCTGTAGTTTAAGTCGGTTTTTTTTTTGTTTGTTTGTTTTTGTTTTTTTACTCACACTTCAGCTTGTGTGGAGAACGAAGAGATAAATGACAGTTTGTTCGTCCGTTGTTTCCTTTGTAGAAGAAAAAGAAACACCCGAAGGTGCTGGGGAGGACCCAGAGAGCACTGCCTTCACCTGCCTTTTGAGCAGTCCTGTACCACCCTTGGAGGCCTGCGCTGTGTTGACGATGGGTACAGGCACGCGCAGGATACGCCATTAAGATATCAAGGGACATAACTGCTCTTGAAACAGAGGTAATTCAGACTACAGGACGCAACTAAAACAGCCTTAAAGTAGCATCCCCATGGGTGTGCCAGCCCGTATTTTCATGACTGCGGAACCCACCGGCGAAAAAACACCACCCTCCAGCTGTTGAACACACCCCACAGACCCCACCACCCCTGCCCACAGACAGATGAAGACAGTGCCACTCCAGACACAGCCAAGCTTTCGCCATACGGTCTTATGTGCCCTCAGGAGAGAATTCTTTGTATAGAATACTGTTTGTCCTGCCTGAAGAAGATCTAATATGTCGGAGTGTTGTTGTGTGTGTCTGGTTTGCAATTTGCTTGTTCCTTTGTTTGAGGACTCGGTAATTCTATTTTTGCCTTTTTTTTTTCCACTTTCGTCTACAGTCACCCTATTTTGAAATTATCTCAAATAGTAAATAAGTGCATGAATAAATGAACAAATACATAAACTGGAGTGAGAAAACCCAGAAGGAAAACATATGAATCAACGCCCATCTTGCGTCGAATTTGACAAGATTGATGATTGCTCGTTCTTTATTTTTCGTTGTCCTGTGTGTGTGTTGTTTATCTTGCCTAAAGAAGATCTAGACAGTTGAAATGTGTTGTGTTTTGTCCCATAATTTGTTTGTCCGAGTTATCTGGCCCAGTTATTTCAAAGACCTTTTAAGATATCTATGAACTTCGGTACAATTAAGGACAGTAAACAACTTCATTCTTCTCTGTCCAGAGAAATCATGTAAAATGCAAAACACACACATAATATTCAATGATTAAAAATAAAACATTTTAATGAAATGATCTGCCTGCATTAAAAAAAATGTTCAGTAATAATGCAATAAAGTAATGATGATATAAAGTAATAATAATGAATGGATCACAGCAACATTGCCATTATCAGGTCAAAAGCAACTTTATAAACATGCACACAACACATATCACTCACAAAGACCACACAATAAACACACTCACAAAGCAACATTACAAACATGCGCACAACGCATATCACTCACAAAGACCATACAATAAACACACACAAACACACACAACACACACACACACACACACACACACGCACACACACACTACACACAAACAACAGTTCAAGAACACAAAAGTCATGTCCTTCCACATATTCACTGAATGTAAGTCTTGTTTGTTTGTTTATTTGTGGGACTTTTATTTTGTACTGTGTAACTTTGTAATTAAAGAATGACACATTATCAAATCATTGATCATTGAATGACACATTATCAAGTCATTGATCAGAATTTCTTGTTATCTCCACCTGAACATGTATTGTTGTTGTTGTTGTTGTCGTACCCTGGCTAAAAGACTCCAGGGATCATCCAAACAGCTGAAGTACTTGAACACTATAGTACAAGTGCATCAGCTGGGGATGTCAGCTGGGGATGTATGAATCATCATAACAAAATTAACAAACAAACAAAGCTCATATCAAATGTGTTTTTCCTTTAGTAATATCCACACACACAAGCACACTCTATCTATATGTCGGTTCTCTCTCTCTCTCTCTCTCTCTCTCTCTCTCTCTCTCTCTCTCAGCACCAAATGTAAATGTCAGGTATTTTCATTTCAGGTGCTTGAAATAAATGCTTGCACAATTTAATGCCTTGGTTGTTTTCATTGGGATTTACATGTTCTCCAGGAACTAGTAGTGCTAAATAATTCTCACAGTAAGAATAAGTGAAAACAATCTTATCGTTGTACATCATATCAGGTTCTTTGACTAGGAATCATTGAAATCATGTTGTCAAGCAGTGTAAACCAGTGTCTAAAATCTGCACTAGTTATAATTCCTCTATTATTATGAACAGCTTGCGTTTGTGCATGAACATGTATGCACGCAAACACACACACACACACACACAACACACACACACACAAAAGGAGAGAGAGAGAGACTGAGAGAGAGAGAGAGTGAAACAGACAGACAGAAAGACTGACATCTACTGTAAAACACAAAACACATACACACATACACACGCGCGCACGCGCACGCGCACACCACACACACACACACACACACACACACACACACACACACACACACACACACACACACAGAGGAAGAGAGTGAGAGACAGACAGACAGACAGACAGAGACTGACATTCTACTGTCATTAATCTGAGAGGTTTTTTGACGAGGCATGTAATAGTTAAAAAAAACTTCTTAGATTTTCAGTCACCAGAAAATTAACATAATGATTCATATATATTTTTATAATTAAATCAAAGTAAATGCACAGGAAATGGGAAAAAAAAAGCCTTCACACTGTCTCACATCATGAGTACCAAAAAAAAATTTTAAAAAAAAGGGTGGCGCCACACAAAATACAAGCATAAAAAATCAAAAAACCGAAATTGATACCAGATGCATTTTACCATTCGCTATAATGCTGCACATTTCAGGTTAACATTCATCCTAGGAAACTACTTATGACACTTAATAACTGAGTTTGAAAATACCTTCGTCTTAGGCTTTGGCCTTCTGCAGTCAATGTAGAGACTGATTCCAGTTTCATAATCAGATGATGATGATAAAAACTGAAGGAAAATAATAATGTCTCTGGTAAATCCAAAAAAAAATAAACAGCTCACTACTTCCAGAACCATGTTATATGCCAGAAAGAAAGAAGAGACAGAGAGAGAGAGAGAGACAAAGACACAGAGAGAGAGAGAGAGAGAGAGAGAGAGAGAGAGAGAGAAGATATACAGGGACAGACAATGAAACAGAGTGATAGGAGGAGGGAGAGAGACAGACAGACACACAGACAGTCAGTTACAGACAAAGATACAGAAAGAGAGAGAGACCAAACAGACAGAGACACAGAGAGAGGAAAGAGAGAGCGGATGGGGTAAGCGAGACAGACAGACAGAGGAAGAAAGATAATGGAGATAGAGAGAGGAGAGAGAGAGAGAGAGGGAGAGACTGGGGAAGGTGAGCGGAAGGAGAACAGAGGCAGACAGACAGGAATACAGAGACAGACAGCCAGACAGGCATACAGAGACAGACAAACAAGGGCAGTGAGAATGCCAACATCACTAAGAAAAAAACTCTAACAATCAAAAGCAAAAAAAATCGGCTCTTTCAAAACACATCTCCATCACTGCTTTTACGTACAATTAAAATCTACTTAAAATGCCCTGAGTAACTCTATTTCAATAACTCAAAATAAAATGCATGTGCAATTACTATACCATGATTTACGGAAAGTCATTGACAAACACCACAATATTTGGCAACGCTTGAGAAAAAGAGTAAGTACAGTGCAATGTGGTTATACTGTGGTCAAGGAGCGGTGGAGTGGGATATGTAACAGATTTCATGTCCACCTTTCATCTAACCGAAGCTCATGCCACTCAGAAAGACTTCGGTCAGGAATAAATCCTCGCTAACCAAGCCCTGACATGGAACCCGCAGGGGGAAAAGGAAGAGAGGCCAACCTCGTGGCAGCTGGAGGCAAGACACTGAGGCAGAGATCAAGAGGCAGGGGACCAACTGGACAGGCATTCAGCGAGCAGTCCAGAACCGAGTGCGATGGCGGAGTGTTGTCGATGGCCTATGCTCACCCTTGAGCTGTGGGCCCAAGTAAGTAGGTAAGTAAACATTTGGAAGACTTGGAAGACTTGGACTTCACTGGTGATGTCAGAAGTCTTCTCTTATGACACAAATACCTGGGCGCGCCCAGGCAAAACCATCCTGACTCCATGAGGAGACACAGATGACAGGCTTCAAAACGTACGTCAGGAAAACTGAAATAAAGCAGGTCAATAAGAAATGGGGTAAAAGAAAAAAAAAAAAAAACAACAAACCATTCAGCTATGAGATGAAAACATCAAAGAAGTAAAAAAAAAATGTGTCCACCCCCAGCAAAGTCTGGTCAGCAAAGATGGTGGAGGCAACCAAGACACGGGCAGCTGTATCAACAAGACTAAGCATGCTTCCAAACGCTTTGTGACCGATGCTTTCTTCCACAGCCTTCTTGTTCTAGAACCAGATCAGAATTTTCAATGCAAACATGAAGTCTGTTCTGCTTTATGGTCAGAAACATGGACAACACAGCCCAACATCCACAACCCACAGGCAGTCATCAACGACTTCTTGGTTCCACCCTCATATATGACGTCCTCAGGTCCACCCCTCATATATGACTTCCTCAGGTCTACCCTCATATATGACTTCCTCAGGTCCACCCTCATATATGACGTCCTCAGGTCCACACCCTCATATGTGACTTCCTCAGGTCCACCCTCATATATGACGTCCTCAGGTCCACCCCAATATATGACGTCCTCAGGTCCACCCTCATATATGACTTCCTCAGGTCCACCCTCATATATGACGTCCTCAGGTCCACCCTCATATATGACGTCCTCAGGTCCACCCTCATATATGACGTCATCAGGTCCACCCTCATATATGACTTCCTCAGGTCCACCCTCATATATGACGTCCTCAGGTCCACCCTCATATATGACGTCCTTGGTTCCACCCTCATATATGACTTCCTCAGGTCCGCCCTTGAGGTCTGGACTGTGAGAAAAGTCTTGTCTTGACAAAAGCCACGGAAGCAAACCCAGCAAAGTCCTATCAACATAGAAATATACACAAGGAAATGGGTGTGGATTGGTTACATACTGTGAAAGCCTCTCTACCAACAGAACAAGACAGGTGCTCCAATGGAACCCACACAGGGAAGAGGAGAGTGGGAGGACCTTGACAAACATGCATGGACTCAGAAGAGAAGGCAGCTGGAATGACGTGGGCACAATGGATTCAGGTCAGCCTGGAATGGAGTCCCCTGGAGGAGTGTTGTTATGGCTCTGTGTTCCTATAGGAACTTAAAAGCACAAGTCAAGACCAGCTGAACAGTAGAAGGAAACAGTGTAGATTATATATTCTTCAGTCGCAAAACACCTGGCATAATTGAGGAAAGGAAACAAAATACATATTTGCATGAACATTGGTACATGAGAGCACACACACACACCACACACACACACACACACACACACACACCCACACACACACCACACACACACGTGGATAAAACACAGACAGAATAATTGCAGATATAAACCAAAAAGCCTGCTGGGAACATCAATTTTCCTTTGGCATCAGATTCTTCTTTCAGCACAAAGCTATTCCTGCGGAGGGGAACACTCTCCTCAGTATCTGAACAATCCCATGTTGAAAAAACCTGTTGTTCTAGTCTAGTCCCAGCAGGTGTTTCAATGCTTCACCTCCTCTTCGGCTGAGCTGGTGAATGGCAGTTGAGATCCAATGCAACAAATACAGATATCAAAGAGATGGCCCTGATAGACAATGCCTTCGGTTCAACACAGTTTCAAATGAACCGTTTCCACTGTACCATCACAATACATGTTGTTGCCAAATTCTGAGATGCCACCGATTTATGATGACACAGCTTGCCCCTACTTTTCCTTGAAAAACAGAAACAAGGTGTAATCATGCAATATCGACAGTTCTCTGACAGATTACAGAATGTTTTGGCGAAATATTTAAAAAAAGTAAAAACAGTGAACATTTTGATTCTGTCATTCATCTCTCTGGCTCACATTCTTTATAAATAATCATACAACGGTGATTGTTTAAATTAATCAATACTGCTTATGGAATATGGCCGTCACAGGGAATAGACCAAAATACTTTCAATATGTTTTTGACTAAGCTCACTGACATAGGTTTTCACTTGATCCAAGTATTCTCCTGATTGGTAAGAATGATATGGAACTCTGCTTCAAGATACAGCACCCAGAATCTGATTAACGCAAGTTTTTTTTTTAACATAAACACAAACAAACACAGTCACATGATGAAAATACTGCAAAATAACGAAACATGTCATAAAACTGCATTAGAATTTCTACGGAGGGCAATTTTGTGCAAATACTTTCAACATACAAAAGAAGTTAAAATGTCCCTGCAAAAATCTGTGAAAACGAGTGCTTCTGTAGAGTGTCCAATTTCACAGGCATCACAAATTCTCAATGGTCAATCTTGATAAGCTGAAAACAGGTCCTGTGGAAGACAAGTGTTCAAACCTTCATGTGAAAGAAAGCTTGAAAGGGAAAAACTATCACATCACACAACTGTTCAACATTTAAATCTCAAGAATCCTCTAAAACTATGCAAATATAACAACAACAAAAAGACAAACCAAAACAATCAAGAAATTAATTCACATATTTGTCTTGTAAAGGAAGAAAGGGCGGGGGCATCACATTCACCTTTCTGAAAATATATTCCTGTCCATGATGCTTCTCTTCCCTTCTCCTCCTACCTCCCATACCAACCCCACCCGCTGACAAAAATGTTTATAAAATAGGAATAAATCAGATGTGAAACGTAATTACAAAAAACCACATAGTACATAGCATTTACATGGTCAATGTTTTAACTTTTGAGTTGGCAAACTCTGTCCCATCAAAAGAGAGACAGTGCCTATGATATCTCAGTTCTTAAACTCTCTGTGGAAAATAGCCGTTTTAAAAAATACACATGAACTAAGCTTTGGTGAAACTTTGACATTGCAAATTTCAGCCAGTCTGAACATTATTTAGTTAAAAAAAAAAAAAAAAACCCTGTTAGCAACATCACCAGGGCTCTGAACAGGAAAACCAGATGGATATGGTCTACTGTCCACCTTAAGTTCACCAACCTCATCAACAGTCACCTCACCACTGCCCCAAGGACCAGAACTCTTCATCAACAGACAAATCTGGGGTCATCCAAGATCCAGTTTCAGGACTGTCATGGAAACTATGAAAGTGGGAGTGAGAGAGTGGGAGAGAGAGAGAGTGGGAGAGAGAGAGAGAGTGGGAGAGAGAGAGAGAGTGGGAGAGAGAGAGTGGGGAGAGAGAGAGAGGAGGAGAGAGAGTGGGAGAGAGAGAGTGGGAGAGAGACAGACAGGCAGAGAGACAGAGAGAGAAGCAGAGACAGAGAAGCCTAGGAACTTGGTTCCAAGAACCTTCACCAGTCCATGTCCACATGAACCCTTAGTAGTACACTGAACCAATATTACATGAAGGACACAAGTCCTGAAAACTGATTGAAGACCCTGTCCCATCACTGCGGTCCAAAAACCCCAATGAAAAACGTCACCATCTGCCTGATCATTAGATCATCACCATCTGCCTGATGATTAGAATGTCACCATCTGCCTAATGATTAGAATGCCACCATCTGCCTGATGATTAGAACGTCACCATCTGCCTGATGATTCTCAGCTGATTCCACCACCAGCTGTTTTATTTAAACACGAGAGACAAAACAAAGATACCTTTAATGGCGCAAAACAACACAATTTCTCCCAACAGCAGCAGAGCAATATCAATGTACTATAGATTTGGAATCAAACGGGGAAAAGATGACTGCCCTTTTGCTTTGGAGTAGTTTACTCATTTATCAATTTATCAATCAAATCATACTCTGGCATAGCTGTGAGTTTTGAAACACTGCTGAAAAAAGGCTTCCGTTGCCGGTTTCAGTGCTTTCCTTCACTGAATGTCAGGACTTTGGACCGACTACTCCCCAAACAGAGAAACAGAAACAAAAAAAAAAAAAAAAAAAAAACAGAAAGAAAAAAGATCAGTCACGCTGAAAATTCATATAAGCTTATGTGTAAGGAAACAAAATAAAGTAAAAATGAAAGGTTCTGAAAAGCCAGTGCCTGAAATGTTCTTTCTGGCAAAGCAGTGCTGCAGTTGTGAACTGTTGCATATCAGGTAAAGGGGATGGGTCATCAATGGATGGCTGGCATGAGAAGAACAGTTCAAACCTGTCATCTAAGAGAGATGGAGCAGACATGCCTGCAAGTCCACACACCTGTAGACTGCTGGTGCTGCAGCTGTGCGACCAGGTGAGCCAGGGTGGGGCTCTCATTGGGGAACTAGAGTGAGTAGCACAGATGATGGGATCAAACAAGAAAAAACAAAAAAGAGAAAAGTATGTTTATATATATATATGTGTGTTATTGTGTGTGTGTGTGTGTGTGTGTGTGTGTGTGTGTGTGCGCGGCGCGCACATGCAGCATGTGTGCGTGCATGCGTGTGTGTGAGAAATCATGACAGTAAAATCCATTATACTGGAATATTGCGACACATGTATGCATAGCTACAGGGTAATGATAAAACATCTACACATGCTTTTCACACAATGTTTACAGGAATCCTTTTCCGATAATCAATATCATGAGCTTTTCCTCACTTCTAAGCCCATCCACCAATATTTCAAAATTATTGGGGTACACAACGAATTTAATGCAACACATTATTATGATCTAGGCATTTGGCACAGTCCTGATAAGTCTGGGCTAATCAATTTGCCCGAACCAGTCTGTAATTTTTTTCCATTTAACAATTCATATGTTAAATGAAACCATTTTCATTAATCAGCATGTATCAAAACAGTTTCGCAGTAACTTTCAGATCATCATCATGTGACATTCATATGAAAATCAGACATTAAATAAACTGTCTCCAAATACAATCACACATCAATGTATTTCCATCTTGCATAGGATCAATAGAAGCACGCACAAAAATAGTCAAGCCAGTCACTAGCTCATTCATTTTTCAGACACTTTCCATTGAAACCTTAAACTGCTATTAAGAAACAGCTGTATGACCATTTATTCTAGCTTCAAATCTGATTTCCCAACATCATTAAATCGTTTTTTTCATCATGGGCTGAACACAATTCCAAGAACTTTCAGCCTAAAAACATTACATCTCTTGAACTGAGCGATTTGATGCAAAATAAATATTTATAATTTACTGATGTCTTATAGAATAAGGACTGAAAGGAAGAAGGAGAAGAAAGTAAGTAATAAACAAAAAGCAGTTGGTGGCACTTTCAAGACACATCAAGATTTACAGGTGCAAAATTCTGAGCACTGTATTCTTCATGTTTATGGATATTGATGTTTATATTATATACATGTACATCAATAACTAGTGAAAAATAAAAGCTATTTTGCCAAACTGTGTTTGTTTGTTTTGTTTAGCTGGTTTTTAATTCAATGGAGTTGATGTCTATAATTATGTTTGTTAATTTTTTCAGGCTGTTATTCTATCTTGAGTTGTTTTGTTTTTTGTTCTTGAAGTGTGTTAAATTATATTTCTGTGTGCTATATCCTTCATATCATTACACTGACTATGTTGAATTTTAAAAAAAAAAAGAAAACAAAAAGAATAAGACCCTGGAATCACTTTCATTTTCATAAATCCTTTTATTCTTAATATATCATGAGCGGTCAACGATGCACGGCTTTTGCTCTAAATTAATCCTGTGTAAAACATTCATCGTTTAACATCAATTTAAGCACCTCATACCATGCGACAAAAAAACAGATATTTTGGGTTGCAGCTCTTGTAAAAACAAAAACTGCCATGGCATCGCGCAGGATACACAAACGCAGCAAACTAAAGGATCGATGAATCAGGAAACGTGCCCAACGTCTTGAGCCAGGTACTATATAATTAGGTATCCTTTGTGACTCATTGCATGTGCTGTTTTAATTGGGTACTCCCACTACTCTCTCCCCGTCCCACCCAAACAAAGGAATTAAAGGACAGGAAAAAAAAAGAAAAAAAAAAAAAAACCAAAAACCCATCTATTTGTAAACACCATTTTAGTTAAAAAACGAATCGAAATTCATCTAAGGGAAGCAACTGCAGATCATCCTGTGACCTTTTCAGTTGTGCCCCTTGAATTTTTCTTTCTTTTTTTTTTTTTTTTTTTTTTTTTTTTTTTTTTTTCAAATAAACGTTTGGTCGGGTTGTAGGTATCATGCAGAAAATAGTTACAGCTGTCTGCGTTAGGTATCTTGAATTCCTGATTGTATATTAATACAGCACAACATTAATAGTACATACAATCATGCATGTATGGCTATTTCAGCTGAGATTGTCCACAGTTTCATTCATCTTTCATTTCAATTAAAACTAAACAAGAAATGATACACATTGCTGATTAATCAGTTCTCTTTCCATTCAGTTCCATTTTCTTCTTACATGCAATATTTCCTTTTTTTTTTTGTTTTTTTTTTTTTCCTTTTTTTTTTTTTTTCCTTGACACAAATCACAGACAACTTAATCAGTCCTCATAATAATAGTATGAACACCAAGCGAAAAAAATCTTTCAAGGCATCTGATTTGTCAAAAAACTGCTTGAAAAAAAAAAAACTCATCCGCATATTAGTGCGCGTCTGAAAGGGACCAGCCACATTTCAAACATGAGCAGCTCTGGAAAGGGGAAGCAGAAGCCAAATCATCATCAACATCGGTCATCATCATCTTTGTCATCATCACTTTGCCATCTTGCCACTTTTAAAAAAAATTTCCAAATATAAAATTTCACCAATACATTCCCACACACACACACAACACACAACACACCACACACACACCACACACTACACCACACACCCAACAACACCACACACACATACATGTACAGAGCTAAAGCAGAGTCTGATCGGCAGATGTTCCAGTCACCGACAATCACTTCTGCAGCTGTATTCAATGTTCGGGTCTGTACAAGGTCTTTGACAACTCTTCCATCTCTACACAGAGTTAACACTATTCCACTCCAGAGGACGGTGATCAGCACCGTGTGCTCGAACTGAGGCAACTGCGACTGTTGTCCAGTGTCACCCGCCGTCCCACTGTCATCCAGAATCTTGAATTCTGGGAATCCATCGCAGAGTGATGGGCTCTGTGCATAGGTAAAAAAAAGTGAATCGCATCTCTTTTTTAAAGTTGTTGTTTTCTTTTTTTAATGCATCAACGTCTGAGCGCAAACCAATTCCTACACAGAAAATAAGTGTAAAGATTCAAGTTTTGTTTTCTGTTTTGTAGGGGGCTTTGGTTCTTTTTAAATGTTTATTTCATATACAAACATCAGGTATATGTAAATACCATGAGTCTTGGGCACAACACACAAACACACACACTCTCTCTCTCTCTCTCTCTCTTTCCTCTCTCTCTCGTCTTAGAGTTGTTTTAAAGCTGGTATTCACAAAATATCAAAACTTGAAAACATGACAAAATCTTTTGATACCTTTTATGATGCAAGCCAGGCCAGAGTCCTACAAGCCTCAAGGTCACATGGGAAGGCCCAGATGCCGATAAACGTCAATTTTCTATACACAGGCTTTCTTAGAAGATAAAAATGGCGTCTATTCACTGAACATGGGTATGCAAAATCTATCCTTAGTTTTCACACAAATTAAGCAGCGAGGAAGAGGCTCCAGATACCCATGACCCTCCCTCTCTTCCTCTGCCTGCACACTTCCACTCCGCCCCATCCTCCTCTAGATCCACTCCTGGCCCCTTTATTCCCCAGCAGTACTTACCAATGGTGAAACGTCATTTCCAGCCTTCATCTGTCTTTTCAATGGATTGGGATAATCTGCAGGTAAAAAAATGAAATGATTAAAAAAAAAAAAAGGCATTAAAAAAAGAAATCATTCCATTATTAGCTGAGGAAGCCTCGTTACAGCTGTGGATATTCAGTCGGCCAAACTGACAGTTTTGACAAGTAGAATTGTCTTCCTGGGGTTTTGGTCTCCCTTCATTAGTTAAGACTCTTTATTTCCTAAAAACACATACAGACAAGTAAATCATTTCAACCCCCTTATAAGTTAAGACTCTTTTTTATGTTGTAAGAAATGCATACAGACAAATAAATCATTTTGATCCCTTAATGAGTTAAGCCTCTTCGTTTTGTAAGAGTTTGTATATAGACCCAAGTAAAATCATTCAAATTAGATCAAATATCTCTCAATTAACTAAATTACTTTAGTTTCCAAGTGAGATGTCTGTATGGCAGAAATCGAAACAAACTTATAGAAAAAATTATTATGCCCCCGAACAAAAGAAACAAACAAATTACAAGAAAAAAGGTGAACAAATTTATGTGCAACTGCCCCACTGTCTCAAGCCAATGCCGTTATCCTCCCCAGACTAGACCACTTTGGCCTGCAACAAAAATGAACAGTAAAGATCTCTCCCTTCTGATCACTTTGAAGTATATTTTTCCCTACACATTCCCTCCGTTCTTCCTCAGAGGGACCGATTGACCGAATTTCGAATTCCCCTCATATAACCGAAAGCCACTTGGTTCTAGAGCATTCTCATTTTCTGCGGCAATACTCTGGAAGTCACACTACCTTTCCATCTAAGTCATGTCCCCTCCTTCCTGACTTTGAAGTCTGTGCACTTAAAAAAAACGTCTGTCTCAAAAACGAAAATGAGTCAAACGCCAGTTGCAGGGTACCACATGAAATATCACTAAATTACTACATGGTGCACTGTCACTTCACGCTTTGCTCGTGTACAAATGAGCTGTTCCACCGGTCATATAGCGTGTTTTATGTATGCAACATTACGTACCAGTGCATGTGTGTGAGTGTTTTTTGTGATTTTGACTGATTTAATTTAGAGTCCTGTCACAACGATGGTGATAATTAGACTATAAAAATTTAAAGAAAAAAAAAAAAAAATATATATATATATAAGTGAAGTGTGTGTAAGTGCATTATATGAGTGTGTGTGCGTAGCAGCGCGCGCGCGGTGCGGTGGCCATGTGCGTGCGTGCATGCACCCACCACCCCGTGCGTGCGCCTGCCTGTGGGTTTTGAGAGAGAGAGTGCGCGTGCGCGCGCACCAGATGCCTGTGTGTGTGTGAGCCTGTATGCCTGTGGCGTGTGTGTGCGTGTGTGCGTGCGTGCGTGCATAATGCGTGTGTGTGCGTCTTTGCGGTGCGCGTGTGTGTGTGTGCGGTGTGTGTGCGCTCGGCGCGAAACGAACATCTGTGCATGAAACGTTTGCCTATTAAAAACTACCAACCACAACACCTAAACTAATAAAGTCACTTACAAAACCCCAAATAGCTATATTAGAACTCGATATAGCCTTTGCTATAATCAACATTTTTGGGCTGTGGTAAAGTATTTGATAGATGCAAATTCCCCTAATGAAGCATATCTACTTTTTTAATATTATATCTAAATATTTTAGAACTGGACATTCAAAAAGAATAGTTGAATAGATAATAAAATGGGAGAACCACAGCGCAAGCTATAATCCTTAGAAAAGGTTTGGTTTTGAAGTCCCAAACGTTTAGGATAAACTCCTAAGAAATTTAAATAACCAAAACGCATTTTATAAATTATACTGGACAAATCGATCTTTGGACATAATATCACTTTTTTCGTTTCTTCTGCGGGAAGTTTTTTCATAATTGTTCATACAATTTTTTGCTAACTAGATAGAATTGATTTCATGTTTATATCCAGTTTTTCCAGAATTAAAATCTACTATCTGGGATTTTTTTTTTTCTAAAGAGCAACACACCCTCTTTTGGCGTGAATTTTATCAGCTATATGTGTTGTGTGTGTGTGCGGTGTGTGTGTGTGTGTGTGCGTGTGTTGTGTGTGAGCGGGTGTGGGTAATGTGTGGTGCTACAGGCGAGTGTGGCTGTGAGCATGCATGCGTGTGTATGTGATGTGGTGTGTGTGTGTGTGTGAGCCGTGCTTGTGTGTGTTGTGTGTGTGTGTGTGTGTGTGTGTTGTGTGTGTGTGTGGTGTTTTTTAAATGTTTATGACCTCGTGAATGCAAGAATTTGTGTGTGTGTAGTGTGGTGTGTGTGTGTGTGTGTGTGTGGTGTTGTGTGTGTTGTGTGTGTGTCCTTTTGTTTCCCTGCTTATTATATTTTTTTTTTTAGATGTCGAATTGTTTTAAAACTTGTAAAGTGCCCTGCCCTGTAGCCTACGTTGTTAGATGGGCTATAGAATTATCCTCATTACATTATTATTAGTGGATTATATAGAGACTCTAGTCCACACAAACGTCACCAACAGGGTGAACCAATGTCAGGCCTGTCATGGAACGTATTCCCCGAGGCCATGTCCGAGAACCCGGCCACTGACACGGTATGCCGCAGCCTGAGACATTTGCTGCAAGAACATTCACAGCTGGTGAACAGGGATAAGGGGGATCTTATTCATGGTAAAGGCGCCCAAAACTGTGTTTCAAGGGTACCTGTCGCAGAATGTACTGGTTCACACTTTCTGTGTCACATCTGTGTTGTAAGTCTGGGTTGTGGGTTGTCTGGGTTACAGCCTTGGCACGAGTTAACAATTGACGAGTTTGTTGAACCATTGGAGAACGGCTCAAAGATACCTGCCCGGGTGCATCGAGCTATTCAGTGTGCCT
>JADBJO010028798.1:17500-19737 GCA_016801955.1 Conus betulinus | reverse complement strand
TGCGCGCGCACAAAAACACACCCCGAACACACACACTCACGCACACGCACGCACGCACGCACTGTCACACACACAACACCCACACGCACGCACTGCACGCACGCACGCACGCGAAACACACAAATAAATAGATACATATACACGCACGCACGTCACGCACACGCATGCCACGCAACACACACACATACACACACACACACACTCACGCACACACACGCACATACACGCACGCACGACAACCACACCACACCACACCACACACACACACACACACACACACACACAGATAGATAGATTCTTTAGGGAGAGGTGAAGGTGTGGAAGGGAGGTGTGTGTCAACGAACAGCCCAACAAACAAACATTTCAACGAACAGCCCAACAAACAAACATTTTCAACGAACAACCCAACAAACAAACATTTTCAACGGACAACCAACAAACAAAACATTTACAACGAACACCCCAACTAACAACAGTTACAAACAGACAACCCAACAAACAAACATTTAACAACGGACAACCCAACAAACAAACATTTTCAACGAACAGCCCAACAAACAAACATTTTCAACGAACAGCCCAACAAACAAACATTTTCAACGAACAGCCCAACAAACAAACATTTTTCAACGGACAACCAACAAAACAAACAATTTACAACGAACAACCCCACTAACAAACAGTTACAACAACAACAACCCAACAAACAAACATTTACAATGGACAACCCAACAAACAAACATTTTACAACAGACAACCCAACAAACAAACATTTTACAACGGACAACCCAACAAACAAACATTTTCAACGGACAACCCAACAAACACATTTTCAACGGACAACCCAACAAAACAAACATTTACAACGGACAACCCAACAAACAAACATTTTCAACAGACAACCCAACAAACAGACATTTTCAACAGACAACCAACAACCAAACATTACAACGGACAACCCAACAAACATTTACAACGAACAACCCAACAAATACACATTTACAATGCACAACCCACAAACACACATTTTCAACGAACAACCCAACAAACAAACATTTTCAACGGGCAATCCAACAAATAAACATTTACAATGGACAACCCAACAAACAAACATTTTCAACGGACAACCCCAACAAACAAACATTTACAACGGACAACCCAAACAAACAAACATTTACAATGCACAACCCAACAAACACACATTTTCAACGAACAACCCAACAAACAAACATTTTCAACGAACAACCCAACAAACATTTTCGACGGACAAACCCAACAAACAAACATTTTCAACGGACAACCCAACAAACACACATTTTCAACGGACAACCCAACAGATAAACATTTTCAACGGACAAACCCAACAAACAAATATTTTCAACGGACAACCCAACAAACAAACATTTTCAACGGACAACCCAACAAGCAAACATTTTCAACGGGACTACACGACAGACAAACATTTTCAACGGACAACCCCAACAAACAAAAACATTTTCAACGGACAACCCAACAAATAAACATTTACAACGGACAACCCACACAAACAAACATTTACAATGCACAACCCAACAAACACACATTTTCAACGAACAACCAAACAAACAAAACATTTTCAACGAACAACCCAGCAAACATTTTCGACGGACAACCCAACAAACAAACATTTCAAACGGACAACCCAACAAACACACATTTTCAACGGACAACCCAACAGATAAAACATTTTCAACGGACAACCCAACAAACAAATATTTTCAACGGACAACCCAACAAACAAACATTTTCAACGGACAACCCAACAAGCAAACATTTTCAACGGACTACACGACAGACAAACATTTTCAACGGACAACCCAACAAACAAACATTTTCAACGGACAACCCAACAAATAAAACATTTACAATGGACAACCCAACAAACAAACATTTTCAACGGACAACCCCAACAAACAAACATTTTCAACGGACAACCCAACAAGCAAACATTTTCAACGGACAACCCAACAGACAAACATTTTCAACGGACAACCCAACAAACAAACATTTACAACGGACAACCCAACAAAACAACGTTTATAACGGACAACCAACAAACATTTTCAACGGACAACCCAACAAACGCATTTTCAACGGACAACCCAACAAACATTTTCAACGGACAACCGAACAAACAAACATTTTCAACGGACAACCCAACAACAAACATTTTAAACGGACAACCCAACAAACAAAAC
>JADBJO010028798.1:2500-7500 GCA_016801955.1 Conus betulinus | reverse complement strand
AGATAGACGGGTGAGAGTCGCAGGTTTACTGAGCGATGAAGCACAGTTCATGGTCAGATGTTTCAATATTGTTAGTTCTCGCTGGTGCCCAACATAACACTGGATTTTGTGCTGACCCAGAAGGTAACTAGAGTACTCTGTGGTCCGTGTGTGTGTGTGTGTGTGTGTGTGTGTGTGTGTGTGTGCGTGCGTGCGTGCGTGCGTGCGTGTGTGTGTGTGTGTGCGTGTGCGTGCGTGCGTGCGTGCGCACATATTGCACTGATAGTAATGTATAATGTGTTTCTTTACATTTGCAACTGAACTTTATATCATTAATTGTTACCCGGTGAGTAAAATTATGTACAGAGTGTTAACTGTGACAAATCTGTTAGTTTGTATCAATAAAGTATTAGAATGGTGCCATAGCTGATCAAGCTAGAACGTTTTGGCAGCTTACTACTGTATATGTATATACAGGAAAACAGTGTGATCATTACATGTGATACAGCGGTCAATGTTCATTTGGTTTGAACATTTCGTATGGATCGTGCTAGCAGATTTGACACAGTGTAGCGTTGAGAAGTTACTGAAAGAAGTCTGTGGATGTGAACTGCGGTGAGCTGATCGCTTGAAAGACAGGAAGGTGATGTGGAGATTGCTGCAGCAGACTGACCATCGTTTGTAGGCTAAAGACTTTCAGTGGAAGACAGTTGAACTATTTTAATAGACTGAACATCATTCGTCGGCTCAAGGCGTTCAGAAGGCAGCTGAGCCGTTGTAATAGGCCTGCCAGTGTGGATCAAGACATTCAGTAGAAGACAGCTGAACAATTGCAGACCTGTTTACCTTTACGATATTGCCATAATTTTCACGGAAAAAAAGGAAACTACGGTAATTACGGTCTCCCAAAAATTACGGGGGAAAAAAAAAACAAAACAAAAAAAAAACAAGAAAGAAAATTGTTAAAAGCGAAGTTTCGCATCCACCGTTTCAGGTGCTGCAATTGTTAACAGACCAAGCCGCTATCGTAGGATCAGGACATGCGGGGGAGGGGCAAAAAGAAGGTAAGACCCACTGGGGGCATTGTGGTGCAGATAGAACCCACTATTGCCATCGATTTTCGGATTATTCGGGCTTATTCAGGTTGAGTATCCGTGTGGGGATGTGGTGACCGGTCAGTGGCAGCGAGTTCGGATCCCGGGTAGGAACAGAAAAGAATGAACGGAGCCAAGCCAATGGAGCAACGATCGTAAAATCACTGTGCAGCCATGGCGTATCATTCTAGAGTCTGGGATCGGTTAGTTGATTTGGAGAGAAAAAGAAAATGAAAATTGGTTAAAAGATGAACCATTATGAAGAAAGTGAAAGCGGAATGAGCTGGCAGGATAATCTTCACGTTTAACCAACTGGGGCTAGTGCTACCCATTATAATCTACACTGCTTTGGTTTTTTTTTTTTAACTGATTCAAATGATCTGGTGATATGGGTTCGTTCATAACTGGTGCCTCCCTCTATTTCTCCCCATCGTGACACATCTTCTTTTCTTTTTGTGTTTTGTTGTGGTTCTTTCTTGTTTTGCCCCACCTATCCCGTATCTGTCCCGACTTACCGTCTGTCATTTCTGCAGCTGCAGCCAGAGAAGTAGGGGGATACTAGTCTGAAATTCACCGCGTTTTTTTATTAAGATAGCAAAGTATTATTCTGAAATTTAAGAGATAGAAAGCTTCCGGGTTTGCAGTATCTGAGAGAATTGCCCGTTCCAAGAATAAGATGTGGAGAAAGTTACGTCTCCCATGAATTCTCCCTGATAATATTTAATGGAAATGTGATTGATTAGATGTTAACCTGTGATTCGTTCTCTTTCTGTTCGTTGCTGCGCACCGCAGCGCGGATTACTCCCTGCGAGACACCTCACGTTGGCCTGTACAGACGCAGTAGAGTTTGTGTGTATACCGTGGTTTGTTTTTCCCCGCCATTGAAGGCAGCTGCAGATGCCATGCCTCCAATCTTCCGAATGAACTAGTTGAGTAGTAAGGGAACCGCTCAGGTGTCTTTCCTGCAGGTGACTATCAGTAAGATATATAGCGGACTTTTTGTGATGGACAGTGAGAGGAGATACGAAGGGGGGCGGGGCGTGGAGAGGGAAGGTGTGGGGGTGGAGAAGGAGGGGGGGGGGGGGGGGGTCGGGATGTGCTGATGTTGGTTGGTGGTTGTGTGATTTTTGTTATTTTTGAATGTTGCTGTTACTTTCTTGTCTCCTCTCGGTCAGCTTGGGGGGGGTCATTGCGCTTTCGGCGAAGGTCTAAAGGGGGATGAAGAGAACATTGATCGGTTCAGGGCTTTAAGGAGAGACGCGTGGGTGAAATATAGGGGTAAATGATGGAGTTGAGATCAATGACTTGAGGTCCTGTATAAAGAACCGTTTAGCATCAGTTTTTTGTTCCGTCTCGGATCTCTCAGTCAGAATCAGCGAGGACGGTGGGGGCCGGGGGGGGCCGCCTGGGGGGGTTTGGGGGGGCTCTGGGCCGGCGGTCCGGGGGGCGCCTCCACTGGGGTATCAAAGAGAACCCTCTCCCCTCTGTTTTCTCTCCATCTCCTTCTCCTCCCCCCCCCCCTCTCTCCCTCTCCCCCCGCTCCCCCTCGTCTCTTTTTGCCCCCTCCTCGCAGTAAGCAAAACTCCACCTCTTTTCTTGACGCATCTGTATCCCTCGATACCTTCTCTTCTCACTCTTCATACCTTCTTACACATGCCAAGTTTCTCTCCGCGCGGTGTCGCTGGTCTTCGACTCTCCCTCCTCCCCCCATCCATCCTCACCTCGTGGGGGGGGGTCGGTCTCTCATCCCCAACCTATTCCTCAGCCATCCCACACCTCTCCTTCACACATCGCTCACTCTCTCTCTACCTCGGGGGGGGCGAGGGGGGGCTCCTCCTCTCTTCCTCTCTCTCCCTCTGGTGCGGGGTTCGACTCTCGTCGTCGTCCTCCTCCGTCCCGCGCCGCGTGCGGTCTTGTTTGTGTTTTGTGGTGTGTGTTTGTCTGTGGTGGTCCATGGCGGCCAATCGGGTAGAAATCTTCAGTGTTTTTAAACTGTTGCCAATCTTCTGGAGGCCATCACACACACACACACACACACACCAGAGACACAGCCGACCAAAACACAAACAAACAAAAAGAAAACACATAATCAGCGCAAGCTCTGAGCATTGCGGAAGAAAAAACGAGAAACAGATTCTCAAAAATCTCGAAAAAAGTGTCTCTATACCGGGTCTGTGAGGTTGTGGGTGTGTTGGGTGTGTGGGTGTGTGTGGGTGGGATGAAGGTGGGTGGGGTGGGTGTTGTGGGTTGTGGGGTGTGTGCAGATGTGCGAAAGAATGACCAGGGGAAGGTCACACGCAGTGGTGGACAAGAGGAAGAAAAGATGAAAAAACGTAGAAACTGTAACTATTCATGGGCCTACATAAATGTGGTCATGATCACGGTCTGTCAGTGTTAACGACTGGTGAAGTAAGTGTCCGGTGGTGTCTCTCACTCCGCATATGGCAGCAACTCGATGAGTGGGGAGGGCTGTTGACAAGAATCAATAATGACAATGATAATATATTGAATATTATGAATTAAGAACACAATTGATGTAATACTTAATACCAACCACTTGGGCGGGGGGGGGGGGGGCCATACATATACGGCTACCATAATATACTACTACGGGCCCGGGGGGACCGAATGGACGGTGACTACTACTACTATACTAATAACTACTTCTACAAAGCTAAAACAAAACAAAAGCCATAAGCCAGTCACCCTTTAAGTTTTCTTTGTTTACAATTAAAATAAATAAATAAAAAAAAAAAAAAAAAAAAAAAAAAACAAAAAAAAAACCCAAGATCGAGCAAAACCAAACGCTGCCAACACAGAAAAAAAAAAAAAAAAAAAAAATAAAAAAAAAACGTCTAAAATCGCATCGGCTTTTCTCCGTCCATAAGAATGATTCCCCGTGACCCCCCCTACACAAGCACAACACAACGAAAAGTATGCCCACCACTAGCAAAAAGCCCGTCAAGTAAAATCTCTGCCGTCTGCGCCTGGGGGGGCACACAACAAGAGGGTAGTTTCAGTAGCCAGAACCCGTGGCTCCGAAAGATGCTCGACGTGGAACAATAAGCTTACAAGGGGGGGGGGTGGGCAGTGGGAACAGGGGGGCAGAGGGGGGGGGTCATGCCAACCTCGTGGGGGACTGCGGGGAACACGGACTTGGACAGACCAAAGGGATGGAGCCCTGCTGTTTGGCGTCGGCTGTATCCTCGCTCTCTCCCTCATTCCATTCTCCCACCGTTCAGGTCCGACAGACCAGACATGTGTACACATACGCGCGCGCGCGCGTACATCTCGACAGTTCAATTCACATGCAGCAGACACAGGAGGGGTCAAAAAAGTTTTGAAGGGGGTAATCTCAGGGGGATCACGAAAGCTGGACAGACACACACACACACACACGAAACACACAACACACACAGAGTGACACTTTGATGTTTATTTGTCATTACCAAAAAATGGTCTTATGAAAGGGTGGGGTGAGTAACAGGGCAATAAAAACTTCTTCTTTCTTTCATTACAATTGCAAACAATATACCCAGTTTTTTCAATGGTCAATCCAATCAAAAAGCAAATCAAGGTACAAAAATAGGGATAATGTCTACAGTTCGAATTTGAGAGTCTCATTCTCATAGCCCGAGCTACTCCTGTATCATTACAACAACAAGAACAACAACATCAACAACAACAACATATGTAAAAAAAGGGAAAGTGTAGTATTACAGATTAGCTTAGAGAACCATTCACTCAGAGAGAGAGAGAAGGAGAGAACTCAGAAACAGTTTAATTTAATGTTTGTACTTCGGCTCTTGTGGCCACAATACAATGCAATCGGGAGGAGAGAGAGAGATCACACACAAGTTAGAATCGCAGTTATGCATGCACAGGCATGTAGGGGTGGCAGTTCAAGCCTCAGGAGTATCGCGAGAT
>JADBJO010028797.1:0-19738 GCA_016801955.1 Conus betulinus | reverse complement strand
ACGCGCACCAAAGCTTCAGCTCTTGTGAACAGAATTCTGAGCTTTTTCAGACAATGTGTCCAGATAGTCAAATCGCCGAAGGATTTCAGTGTGGTGAGGGGAAATAAGGTATTTGGCGACGTTTGGCATTGCACCTCACTTTCATTTTTTCATTCATGTTGAAAAAAAAAACACAAGAAGAATCAAATTTGAGCAGTTTGCTGTGAGTGTGAGCATTGACGTTACAGACTTTTAGCATTTTTTTTTTTTTTTTTATAAAAAAATGACTTTGCAGTTAGTACCAACATTATTTCTGTTTCTGCTGTGTGAAGTAACAGCTGATCAAGTTGACCAAGGGCAGAAAACAGGTATGGGGCATATCCATATATTTTTTTTATTATTATTTCTGCCAGTAGGGGGTTTAGTGTGTGGCGTCCTGCATATGTTGATCAGAGCAGGCACTACTGAACACCACCAAAGTGACTCGGTCACACTGTCACCCTTGCACACACGCATTCATGATACTACTCCTTACACACACGCAATCCCACTAGTCAAGCAAAAGGCGCACTACAGAATATTTGTTCTTCTTCCCCTCTCCTCTGGGAAAAACACTAATTGAACAATTCTAGCATCACACTTGAGTAATTATCAAACGAATTCTATACATGTTTCGCTCTCTCTCTTCACATTGAGAGATAAATCAAGTTACGAATTTATATGAATGAAGACTTTCAAGATTCCTCCTCCTTGCTAGAGAAAGAATATACATACTCCAAGAATATAAAGTCATGGTCTTCTACACAACATTGGCCCAAGATCCAGACCAGGAGAATAAACAATCCATGTATTCATGATGCCATACCTGCATCAGAGAAAGCACTGGCCCCTTACTGTCATGATCCCTGTCTGCATCAGAAAAAGTGCCCTTGAACTCTCCAGTCACTGGGGAAACGATGACATCCAACTCCTCTACCCGGGGTCTTCAATCGCTGGGGCTGAACTATCAGTGTGTTCCCCACACCATGGCCATGTTTAGGTTGCTTATATGATCTATAGTCTGTGTCCTGGTTGTACTAAGTCCTTGCCGCTGTCTATATGTCTGTTTAAGTTGTTTGTATGATCTATAGTCTTTGTCCTGTTATATTATCCTTGCTGCTCTGTGTCTGTCTGTTTAGGTTGTGTGCATCTGTCTGTTAGATTGACATGTAATCTGTAGTAAGTGTCAACTCGGTATCTGTCTGTTAGGTTGACATGTAATGTGTAGTCAGTGTCAATTCTGTATCAGTCTGTTAGGTGACATGTAATCTGTATGTAGTCTGTATCAACTCTATATCTGTTTGGGTTGACATGTAATCTGTAGTCTCTGTGTCAACTCTTTATCTGTCTGTTAGGTTGACATGTAATTGTGTATGTGCCAAGTCTGTATCAGTCTGTTTGGGTTGACATGTAATCTGTAGTCTGTGTTAACTCTGTATCTGTTAGATTGACATGTAATCATGTATGTGCCAAGTCTGTATCAGTCTGTCTGGGTTGACATGTAATCTGTAGTCTGTATTTGTAAACTCTGTATCAGTATGTTTCTGTTTCAAGTTGACATGTAATCTGTAGTCTGTCGTCAACTCGGTATCTGTCTGTTTGGGTAGACATGTAATGTAGGTCTGTGTTAATTCTGTATCAGTCTGTTAGGTTGACATGTAATCTGTAGTCTGTGCCAACTCTGTATCAATTTGTAGTCTGTATCAACTCTGTTCTGTTTTGACATGTAATCTGTATTCTGTCAGACTTGTCGGTGATGGAGAGACCATGTGTTGCTGTGTCATGATGTGTAGTCTGTGTCGGCCATGTCAGTGATGAAGTCACTGTGTTGGCCATGTCAGTGATGAAGTCACTGTGTTGACATGTCAGTGATGAAGTCACTGTGTTGCCATGTCAGTGATGAAGTCACTGTGTTTGACCATGTCAGTGAATGAAGTCACTGTGTTGCCATGTCAGTGATGAAGTCACTGTGTTGCCATGTCAGTGATGAAGTCACTGTGTTGCCATGTCAGTGATGAAGTCACTGTGTTGCCATGTCAGTGATGAAGTCACTGTGTTGACATGTCAGTGATGAAGTCACAGTGTGTTGACCATGTCAGTGATGAAGTCACTGTGTTGCCATGTCAGTGATGAAGTCACTGTGTTGCCATGTCAGTGATGAATCACTGTGTTGGCCATGTCAGTGATGAAGTCACTGTGTTGCCATGTCAGTGATGAAGTCACTGTGTTGCCATGTCAGTGATGAAGTCACTGTGTTGACATGTCAGTGATGAAGTCACTGTGTTGCCATGTCAGTGATGTGTCAGTGTGTCAGTGATGGCCCTGTCAGTGATGAAGTGAAGTCACTGTGTGTGCCATGTCAGTGATGAAGTCAGTCATGTGTTGCCATGTCAGTGATGAAGTCACTGTGTGACATGTCAGTGATGAAGTCACTGTGTTGACATGTCAGCGATGAAGTCACTGTGTTGCCATGTCAGTGATGAAGTCACTGTGTGTGTTGCCATGTCAGTGATGAAGTCACTGTGTGCCATGTCAGTGATGAAGTCACTGTGTTCACTGTGTTGCCATGTCACTGATGAAGTCACAGTGATGAAGTCACTGTGTCGGCCATGTCAGTGATGAAGTCACTGTGTTGCCCATGTCAGTGATGAAGTCACTGTGTTGCCATGTCAGTGATGAAGTCACTGTGTTGACATGTCAGTGATGAAGTCACTGTGTTGACATGTCAGTGATGAAGTCACTGTGTTGACATGTCATGATGTGTTGAAGTCTGTGTCGGCCATGTCAGTGATGAAGTCGCTGTGTTGCCATGTCAGTGATGATGTCACTGTGTTGACATGTCAGTGATGAAGTCACTGTGTTGCCACATGTCAGTGATGAAGACACTGTGTTGACATGTCATGATGTGTAGTCTGTGTCAGCCATGTCTGTGATGAAGTCGCTGTGTTGCCATGTAATCATGTATGTGCCATGTCTGTATGAGTCTGTTTGGGTTGACATGTAATATGTAGTCTGTGTTAACTCTGTATCAGTCAGTCTGTTTAAGTTGACATGTAATCTGTAGTCTGTGTCAACTCGGTCTGTCATGTTTGGGTAGACATGTAATGTTAGGTCTGTGTTAATTCTGTATCAGTCTGTTAGGTTGACATGTAATCTGTAGTCTGTGCCACACCTCTGTATCAATTTGTAGTCTGTATCAACTCTGTATCTGTCTGTTTAGATTGACATGTAATCTGTATTCTGTCAGACTTGTCGGTGATGGAGTGAGACCATGTGTTGCCGTGTCATGATGTGTAGTCTGTGTCGGCCATGTCAGTGATGAAGTCATTGTGCTGCCATGTCAGTGATGAAGTCACTGTGCTGACATGTCAGTGATGAAGTCACTGTGTTGCCATGTCAGTGATGAAGTCACTGTGTCGGCCATGTCAGTGAGGAAGTCAGTGTGTTGCCATGTCAGTGATGAAGTCATTGTGTTGCCATGTCAGTGATGATGTTACTCTGTTGACATGTCATGATGTGTAGTCTGTGTCGGCCGTGTCGGTGATTAAGTCATTGTGTTGCCATGTCAGTGATGAAGTCACTGTGTTGCCATGTCAATGGCGAAGTCACTGAGTTGACATCTCAGGATGTGTAGTCTGTGTCAGCCATGTCAGTGATGAAGTCACTTTGTTGCCAAGTCAGTGATGAAGTCACTGTGTTGACATGTTAGTGATGAAGTCACTGTGTTGACATGTCATGATGTGTAGTCTGAGTCGGCCATGTCAGTGATGAAGTCACTGTGTTCCCATGTCAGGGATGAAGTCAGTGTGCTGCCATGTCAGTTATGAAGTCACTGTGTTGTGTTGCTATGTCAGTGATGAAGTCACTGTGTTGCCATGTCAGTGATGAAGTCACTGTGTTGCCATGTCAGTGAAGTCACTGTGTTGCCATGTCAGTGATGAAGTGAGTGTGCTGCCATGTCAGTGATGAAGTCAGTGTTGCCATGTCAGTGATGAAGTCACTGTGTTGCCATGTCAGTGATGTAGTCAGTGTGTTCTCTGTGTTGCCATGTCAGTGATGACCTCACTGTGTTCCCTGTGTTGCCACATCATTGATGAAGTCACTGTGTTGCCATATCAGTGATGAAGTCACTGTGTTGACATGTCAGTGATGAGTCACTGTCTTAACATGTCATGATGTGTAGTCTGTGTCTGCCATGTCAGTGATGAAGTCACTGCGTTGCCATGTCATTGATGAAGTCACTGTGTTGCCATATCAGTGATGTAATCAGTAAATCACTGTGTTCACTGTGTTGCCATGTCAGTGATGAAGTCACTGTGTCGCCATGTCAGTGATGTCAAGTCACTGTGTTGCCATGTCAGTGATGAAGTCACTTTGTTGCCATGTCAGTGATGAAGTCACTGTGTTGCCATGTCAGTGAAGTCACTGTGTTGCCATGTCAGTGATGAAGTCACTGTGTTGCCATGTCAGTGAAGTCACTGTGTTGCCATGTCAGTGAGGTCACTGTGTTGCCATGTCAGTGATGAAGTCAATGTGCCATGTCATGTCACTGTGAATGTCAGTGAAGTCACTGTGTTGCCATGTCAGTGATGAAGTCACAGTGTTGCCATGTCAGTGATGAAGTCACTGTGTTGCCATGTCAGTGATGAAGTCACTGTGTTGCCATGTCAGTGATGAAGTCACTGTGTTGCCATGTCAGTGATGAAGTCACTGTGCTGCCATGTCCCACCAGACTGGCCGTCACACCAAGTTGCTTGACACTGAGGGCAAGGTGTGTGGTCGGGTGTCACGGCTGCTTCCAGTTGCTGACCTCCAGCAAGGCGAGCTCCCCAGACTGCCACGCCCACACCCCCGGACCCCTTCGCCGTGTTTCAAGGAGAACTACAGCAGTGTGAAAGAGGAGTGGGGGAGGCCTGCCCCACAAACAGGTCATGGAGGCCCTCAGTCGCCAGTTTGCCCAGACCAAGGTCAGCTTTTCTTGAGTACGTTCACTGCCACCTGTTTTTTTTTTTTTGAGTATGTTCGCATAGATTTTTTTTTCCTTTTTTGATTGAGTATGTTCACTGGCTTTTTTCCTTTTTTCTTTCTTTTCTTTTTTTATGTTCACTTGGAATTTTTTTTCTTTTATTTTGTGTTTTATGAGTATATTGCACTTTTTTGTTTCTTCCTCTCTTTTCTTGTTGTTTTTTTTTTTTTTTTTGTTTTGTTTTGTTTTGAGTATGTTCTCTTGGATTTTTGTCCTTTTCTTTCGTTTTTTTTGTGTGTATGTTCACATTGCATTTCTTTTTCTTTTTTTACTTGGATTATATTTAGGTTTATATGTGTGATGTATGATTTTCAGGTTGGCATAGAGAAAGCCATTGACTTTTGTCATATTTGTGTGAGAATTTGGTATGTGTTCCAAAACAGATTCTTAACAGAGAAAGTAGAATGAATGCTTGAAGATTGTAAACTGTCAAGAGTAAAAGACCCTGTCAGGGGAATGAGGCAGGGACAGACAAAGAGCACAGAGAGACAACACTGAACCACTCACTACCTCCAGACCACTCCAGGAAGTACGGAACAAACAATATTTATTAAATCTTAAATATACAAATTTACCCAAACATATCAAGCATCCCAATCACTCGCACATACATTCCATTTATGGAATGGGGCACCTATCAAAGAAGAGGGAGGAAAGACAGGAAAAAAATAACTTCAAAAGAAAAAAAAAGACAAAGAAGAGTGCAGATCCTATCAGGAGCTAACTACTATCGCTAAGGTACAAAATAACCGATAGAGGGGAGCCCTAAAAAAAAAAAACACCACCACCCGGATCCCACTGCCACCCAACCTATCACCAACTAAAGCTACCCCCAACAAATAGAAGAGGAAGGGGGAGAAACAAACTAAACAACAAACAGGGCATTACAATATACATTAGATCACACTAGCGCACGCACACAAATCCACAGCCATACACCACACACACTTGCCACATAACTGAGTTGTTGACGACTGTCCCGCTGACTGGATCTCTGGAGCAAGACTGGCTGTTCTCTTCACTGGCATCCAGAAGATTCCTCTTTGCGCCGGACTCCTCCAGCACTCCTCTGGCTCGGCTCCGGTATCCCCCACTCTGGGACCATCGTCCAGGGTCGCCAAACGTCAGCAACTGTGACCTGTCTCTCCAAGAAACGAAAAGGAACGCCCTGCGGCGGATGTCAGTCCCTCACCGCATAATCACGATATTTGTGGATTATGTGTGTGAATGCAGGGCATGTGTGGACCGGGTACGTACAATTTAAAGAATTCAAAGGAAAAACAAAACTTTTACAAATTTGTTTTCTTTTGGTTTCAGCTATTCTTGAATCTTGTTGTTTTCCTCATTTCATTGTTTTCCTTTACTACAATTCTAAATTTCGTCTCATTCACATTACAAATTACAATACAATAAACTCTTGGAAGTTCACATTACATTTTGAATTAATGCCAGATGAAATTCATAAAACTCATTCATTCTTCCATATTATTTACAACATACTTGCATAAAAAAACTAATAAAAAAAAAAATGACAGAGACAAACAAACAAGACAGGGAGCGGGACCTATGGCGGGAGCGCCACATCGGAAATCTCCGCTAGTCGACTGAACGTTAGTTGGCGGCAATTCGTTCCGTTCCGGACCCGACTTGATGTTTTTTTAAAAAAAATAAAATAAAATAAAATAAACAATTTGCTTCAATCCTTGAAGTATTGCTTCCGGAATATCCCGACTCCAACATTTATCCAAATATGACTGACTTCAAGACAGAACTAGATACATATGTCAAGTCTACAAGTAGCTCCCAAAACAGAGCCATTACTAAACATCCAACTTAAAATAAATGACCTCAATGCCACTTAAATACGTATTGACCGAATAAATACCAATCCCATTTTTGGCGTACAAGCTCTCCAACCCAACGAGAATACAACACCATATTTATACATATATATATTTACCAGAACGGCGGGTGAAGACAAAAGAGAGAGAGCTACTGGCAAGCTTCACTCAGCGAAGAGCCAAAGCCCCACCAGTAGATGTGCCACCCCCAATGAAGGAAGTGAGAGTCTGGGACGACTCGGAAGAATGTTGTTGGTAGCCCAAGGATTGAGATCCCAAGTTCAGCGGACTGCCTTCCGCCCAGCGAAGGGTTCCGGCCCGGTTCCGCAACTCTCCACGACGAAGTGGAAAAGCAAATATGGCTACCAACGGAGGACGTGGCCTCTTACCGGAAAAGCAAAAGCAAAAAGAATGAGAGCGCCGAACCCTGGCATAGCGAAGAAGGTCCTCCCTCCACCCTACATAAAACACACATACTCACATTCAACCCCACGCTAAGCATTAACAACACACTTTACGCACAGAACACCTGCAAGACACCTCCCTGCACAGTTATTAAAATGACAGCACACACACACACCCTTCATCCAGGTCTAACTCTTCCCTCTCACACTACACCTATGTGAGGGTTTACTGAGGGGATGCATGATCCACACGGGCAGTGCACAACTGAATGTGACAGAGGAGCTACCCCCTCTCCTCTGCACTCCACATACTATGTGCAAGCTGCTGTCAACCTCTGTGACGAACAGCCCATTAAAACTCAGTGTATAAGTTCAAACACTGGTCCGCCCGTGACATATAAACAGTAATGTTTCTGACAATTTAATTTGGTCGAATAGGGTTTTATACATGCACAAATTTCAGATTTAGGTCTTGAAGGGGAAAAAAAGTCATTTTTTTGTTTTTCCAAAAAAGGATCATTATTTGGAAGAGGATTGAATTACATAAACTGCATGATAATGTTTTTCTTTGAATGAGAACAAAGTGGACATCCTGTTTGCTATTGTTCACACTCACTGAGTCACTCCTTTCAATACATGGATTATTTACATAGGGAAAAATGGATTTGGAAAGGGGGAAGGTGTGGGTGAGCATTAGAGGACATATAATCACACACACACTCACAAGAAAATTAGAAATGGCATAGTACTGATGATATGAATAATCAGCTTTTTGACAGAATGAAAACCACACACACACACACACACACACACACACACACACACACACACACACACACACACACACCCACTGACATTACATGAATAAAGTGTTATGATGTGAACTAAGGGACAAAACCATAACTGTAAGCAAATGATTAAAATTCCAGAGTTGCTTCCCGTATTGCTTCAGAATACCAAGATGTATTTGTATAGTAGATATTCCCTGTTTCATCTTTGAAGAAAAAGAAACGCTTTTGCATAAGTTGTTTGGGAGGGAAAGGAGAAAAAAGACAAAAGAAAGGAGGGGTGGTGGTGATGGATATAATATCATGCGTACTTCAGGAAGATGGACTGGAAAAGAGACAACTTGAAATTTTGATCAACACTAACTTCAACATTCAACTCCAGTTATTAATTCACCAAAGTTGAACCCTTTTTCTTTTCTCCAAATTCAACAAAGAACAAAACTCAAAAACACAAAACGGTTAGTCTGTCATTGTACAGAAATACAAAAGTACCCATCCGCATTGATGAAAACCAGTTGCATATTGACATTGAAGTAAACAGTATTAATGGGGAGAGGGTGAGTAAGATACAGTGAGAAAGTATTTAAGAGGCTTGCAGAAAATAACTATATCATCCTAAATACGACAAACAGAAGAGGTGGGGGGGGGGGGGGGGGGGGGGGGGCACAGAACAACTAGAAGAGATGGTGGAGAACACACATTGCTGGTATGCATACCTAATTATAATGCGGTGCAATAAAGAACAGTGATTGATATCTGGCTTGACCGTTTGGTGGTGTTGACATTAAGAGTCACTTCGACTCAGTCTTAAAAATGAACAATTTGGGAATGGTTGTTGGAAGACGGGTGGGGTTGGGGAGAGGATAGGGGGTGAAACACACAGAGAGAAGGCATTGAAGTGGTTGAGGCAGGCTGACTAGGCAAGGCAGATGCTTCGTTAACAACATCGTAAAGAATCGTAAAGAATCGTAATTGAATCATCTTCAGACTGTATATTATTGAAAGAATCCAAATGTCTGTTTTATTTGTATGTAACACATGCACATTCACTATTGAAAGAATCCAAAAGTCTGTTTTATTGGTATGTAAACATGCACATTCACTATTGAAAGAATCCAAAAGCTCTGTTTTATTGTATATGTAAACATGCACATTCACTATTGAAAGAATCCTCAATAGCGTGCAGACAGATCAAAATCATTGGAGAATATGAATCAATGCTGAACAGATGATACTTTTAACAACACTACAAGTTGTGAGCATGTGACATAATCTGGAAGCGTTATTGACATTGAAATAGATACGTTTTTTGTTTGAACATTAAAACTACTTGGATAAAGAAAATTCATGTCCATTTCAGGAGCGTGGGCTAAATAAAGTTAGAGCTATAATTAAACCATTTATAAAAGAAGGTTTAAAAACCAGTCTCAGTACTTAGTCTCCACACTGCTATGTTGTAATGATGACTATCATGTAAATAGATCATCAGAACACGGCTATGCTGTAATGATGACTATCATGTAAATAGATCATCAGAACACGGCTATGCTGTAATGATGGCTATCATGTAAATAGATCATCAGAACACGGCTATGTTGTAATGATGACTGTCATGTAAATAGATCATCAGAACACGGCTATGTTGTAATGATGACTATCATGTAAAAAGATCATCATCAGAACACAGCTATGTTGTAATGATGACTATCATGTAAATACATCATCAGAACACGGCTATGCTGTAATGATGATTATCATGTAAATAGATCATCAGAACACCGCTATGCTGTAATGATGGCTATCATGTAAATAGATATCAGAACCAATAAATGTAATACGTTTGATAAGCTTCATTGCAGACAAGAAGGAACAGTTATTTGCTGTTTACCTTTTGTAAGCTTAGTTTGACCTATATTTCTATCATCATTTTCTCCCCTCTTTTTTTCATGACTAACAAAGGTGAAAACTGTGTCTCAGTACAGGTCACTGTTAGTAGGAAGAAGCGAGTGTTCTTTCCTTTTTCTATGCTTGCTTTTGTTTTATGGACGTGCAGACATTTCCACCGTCACATTGGGGGCTACACCTGTCTCTTCACAGCACACGGATTCTTTGTCCACGGTCACTGATGCTGACCCCTTCCCTTCCCCAGCACTGGCGTCTTCTCACCTGTCTCTTCACTGCACATGGATTCTTCGTCCACGGCCACTGATGCTGACCTCTCCCCCGGCTGGCGCCTCTCCTGCGTCGTCCCCCTTCTGCTCTTCTTGGATGGTCTCCCCTCTTCTGTTTCCTCCTCACCCTGCTGCTTTGCTCCTCTGCCATCTGCAGGGACAGGTTGTCTCCGTCGTCGTCCAACGACACCACCATGTCATCTCCTCTGCCGTCTGCAGGGACAGGTGTCTTCATTGTCGTCCAACGACACCACCATGTCATCTCCTCTGCCATCTGCAGGGACAGGTTGTCTTCGTCGTCGTCCAACGACACCACCATGTCAACTCCTCTGCAGGGACAGGTTGTCTTCGTCGTCGTCCAACGGCATCACCATGTCATCTCCTCTATCCTTGACCTCCTCTGCACTTTTCAGACATGAGACTGTTTGGGTTTTAGCCTGAATTCAGGCTTCTTAAAGGTCTTCAAGGTCATGCTTGTAATTTGCAGAAATCTGCTGGGAAAAATGGAAGAGGGGTGTGTGTGTGTCATATTAAGACCATAAGGTTTCAGTTTCTCAGACCGATCGATTAGTTTACTCAAGTTGCTTTGTCAAAACTTTTGCTGACATCGCCAAATTGGAGTGTCTTTAAAAGAAAAAATCTGAGGGCTCAAAATGTTTCAAAGGCTAAGAACAGAAGAAATGGGAAGGACACAAAATGACAAGATTCCAGATATCAAGAATTGATGGGATGCGTAAAGGCGTGAGCATACCACCAGCCTAACAATACTTCAGTCTGAAAACAAACAAAACAGAAAAACAAATATCAGAACACAGCTTCAGGGGACTTATCCTTGTGCCCTCAAGGCTGTTGGCCCTGGAGTCCCACTTGTGGCTTTGATGCAGGATCCTGGATCATTTTTTTTTTTTTTTGCCATTTTTGGCGGGGGGGTGATTGATTGGAGTGGGTGCTGCTGATGGTCTTCTGCTCTCGTGGCAGCCTCCTTCCAAGCCCTGGGTGGTGGTGGTGTGTGCATGCATATGGCTGTATACAGTATTCAGCTTTTTTTGGTGCTTGTCTGTATTGAAAGTTTTCCTTTTCAGTTTTATTGGCCTGTCTTCATTGGAAATCAGGAAAAGAACATAGGTTGTGGTATAGGTAGTAAGTTTAAACAAGACTTACCTGTAAGTTGAGGTTAAATTGGAATTATTTAGATGGAAGAGCAGTTACGTGAGATGTGATGCATGCACATCTAGCCAGTATGTAGACATGAAATGAGCTCTAAAATAAATTCAACAGACAATACCTGGGAGGGTAAGCAAGAATCATCCAGAACCGAGATGAGAGGGCACGTCATTGCTCATTGCCATCACTAGACTCTAAATAATTCCAATTCAGTCTCAATTTACAGGTAAGTCTTTGTTAAATTCACTAATTATCAATCGTCTAGCGATTGGTCATTCACAATGACGTGAGACTTCAGAGTTAGAGGTCATGAGTACTGAATCAGTCATAAGAGCAATATAAACGAGTTGACGGATTTTATCTACATTTAATTACACAAGAACTGTAAAGCTTCTGGTTTGGGCATGCCATCACTTTCAGTCAGTCACTGGGTTAAACTGTACCATGTACCATCAGTCACTGGGTCAAAACTGTACCATGTACCATCAGTCACTGGGTCAAACTGTACCATGTACCATCAGTCACTGGGTCAAACTGTACCATGAAACATCAGTCACTGGGTCACACTGTACCATGAAGCATCAGTCACCGAGTCACACTGTACCATGAAGCATCAGTCACTGGGTCAAACTGTACCATGAAGCATCAGTCAGTTTCTGGGTCAAAACTGGACCCTGCAGCATTCCTACTTCTTATTTACAAAACTGTCTAGAACTGATTGTCCCAAAGATTTGTGAAGCACAGGTTTGCAGTAGAACTTGGTAAAAGTGGTCTGCTAGACCACCCAGCCGCTCTCATTATGCAGTCAGTGGGCACATCTCTGCTGACTGCTGCTGAAGTGCTGGCTGCTCTGGTGCTGTGAGCTGAAAAACAGCTGATATCCACCCCGGCTAACCTCAAAAACAGTTTTAATCCACCTGGATATAGTGTCTCTAGAGACTTCACTGTGGGGGTTGATAAATGAAATGAAGAGTTGTTTCCCTTTCCTCAGAGTCTTTGCCACTCTTAAATTTAGGTGGGTAAATGTAGAAGTTTTTATTTACAAAAGACTGTAGTTCTAACTGTTGCGCATGTGACCCTGGTTTAGTTTGCTTCAACACAGCACTAAACACCAAGACACACTTGTCATCTTTAAATCTGACATCATCACATTTCAATGTGTGGATGGTTTGGCCCCTCTGACCAGACAGCAAGGCTAACAACATAACCAGTCAAAGGGTCAACTGCTTAAAGAGTCATCTTTCCTACGTCCGGCCAACCAGCTAAGTATTGTAGTACACTATTCACGTCCCATGTATCTTGATATTTTCATCGTAATAATTGTTTTGTATCTTGCATGAAGACAGGGGTATGAGGTCGAAACGCACAATGTTTTGTCTTGTGATTCATTTGTCCACATTTTTGGGCAGGTTTGAATGAGAATGATAAAGATGATGCTGTGGATTTCCATTTCGGTCTGAGACTGCATGACAGGGTTGTACTCGATTCTTCTTTTCATAATGTATCCCGACGTCAACCAGGCCCAAGAGATACAGACACTTGCAGTGTTGGTCAGGAAAACACTCTCAGAGATGCATCCATTAAGGGGATGAAACTCGACTGTGGTCCCAGTCTTCCCCAACTGAGGCCGTAGCAAACTCAACTCTGGGTAGGAGCTGGTTGGGGCAGAAAAATCCCACATGACTCTGATGGGAATCGAACCCATGACCTCTGATGGGAATCGAACCCATGACCTCCCAGCCAGGAGTCTGCGATACTAACCACTTCACCACAGAGGCTGGTTAAAAATGAGTTTTTTTTTTTTTTTTTTAATTTTTTGTGATAAGTATCATGTGATAAGAACAAGCTATGAAAGAGTTATTACTGAAGAAAGGGATCAAGTTAAAAAGAAGTTATAATGAAATATGGCTACCATAAAAGTAGGCAATGCATAATAATTAAAAATCTTAACTGTGAGAATATTGCAATTTATGCTGTGCATGTACGTACACACTCACTTAAACGACCAGTCACACACACACACACATACAGATACTTTTACATGTAGATGGACACGCCCACCACCCACTTCTTGCATCCTCTCTCCCCCCTCCACATCCACACAGACACACTTCTGATAAAGTCAGCATATCGTAACAGTTAATAATGAAGAAATTTATAATATTTATTCAGTAACTCTTTGGGCTTGTGGATAAAACTGAATCTTGTTCTGGGTAGCAATTCGTAATATTTTGAAAGAGGATGACTATGATTCTTCACAATCGTTCTTGCCTTCACTCTCACACAAGGTTCATACAGTTCGTTTAGATTCACCTGTGTCACCTTACCATTCTACTGCACATATTTACCAATCTGATTAAAACACTCTTATTTCTAAAACATGAAAGAAAACCGTCACAATGGATTGAATGAATTAGTGATTAAAAATTGACAAGGACTTCTGAATCAGTGTGGGTGTTTCTTAGTTTTTATAGAAAATATATCCTTGACTGGCACTTCCTGTTCATATGAATGGTATTGGACCTGAAGTTGAAGACTTGTTTGTAACGTTGTTCATTTGTGGGAAAAAGAAGACAGCATTTTAACTCCTTGCCATTTCCTCCCACTTCACTTTTTGTCCCAAGCAGCAGAGAGAATATCTCTGTTGGCATGATTAAGGTCATTTTGTGCATAAATGAATGATCTTGTAGCCTCACATAAGTGATCAGTTTCTCGTCGTCATTGTTAGAAAGAACGATAACAAATGTAAAAAAAAAACTATCATAGGAGAAGTCGGTCCCTTTACCCAGACGACCGGGGGGGAAGTACGGTTTGCAGGACGGGCAAAATCAGGGCTCTCTTCACAGGGGTCGGGCAGGGTGCACTACTCACGGCTTTTTGGCCATCGCCAGTAAGCTGGAAAAGAGATGAAGTACGAGCAGGGTTTTTTTCCCCTGGACGGCGGGTCTTTGCATGGCTGGGTCTGGGTCCACCACCATGCACACAGCCCTAGTCCCTGAAGGGACAAGGCCAGGATCTTCTCCCTTGTCCGGTACTCTGGAAATGGAGATTAGCAATCATTTGAAATTGTGTGTCTTGAAGACTTCTTCTTGTTTCTTTTAGTCAGCTGTTGAAATTGTGTGTCTTGAAGACTTGTTTTTCTTTTTGGTCAGTGTATTGAAATTGTGTGGATGATGAAGACTTCTTGTTTCTTTTAGTCAGTGTATAGAAATTGTGTGTTATGAAGACTTCTTCTTTCTTTGTTTTAGTCAGTGTATAGAAATTGTGTGTTATGAAGACTTCTTGTTTCTTTTAGTCAGTGTATGTGTGTGTTATGAAGACTTCTTCTTTCTTTTAGTCGTGTATAGAAATTGTGTGTTATTGAAATTGACTTCTTGTTTCTTTTAGTCAGTGTATAGAAATTGTGTGTTATGAAGACTTCTTCTTTTTCTTTTAGTCAGTGTATTGAAATTGTGTGTTATGAAGACTTCTTCTTTCTTTTAGTCAGTGTATTGAAATTGTGTATGATGAGACTTTCTTGTTTCTTTTTGTCAGTGGGTATTGAAATTGTGTGTCATTCAGACTTTTTTGTTGTTTTGGTGGTGTGTGTTGAAATGTCATTCTGTTTGTGTTTTGTTTTTGGTTGATGTGTTTGAAATTGTGTGTTTCTTGTGGTCAGCTGACGCTTTAGAAAACTTTCCCTGAAGAGTTTGTATAGGAAAAGCAGTTTTACCAGTGATGTGTTAAATGCCAGTGTGATATATGTGCTTGTGTGTAACAACAACATGTATATAGTGTTATGTGCGTACATCTGGGGTATCTATGCTCGTTGTGGTATGCATGTAGCCAATACTCGTTTATATGTTGTACAGAAGATTACCCACTATACATATGTACATTGAGCACTGGAGATATATATATCTAGGAATATATAGACTTATGACACCACACATTGTCTCTCTTGTCCATGCATGTCCTGCTAATGACACTGTGTACACATGTGTGTTTGCGCTTCCAATTCTGTGTGTACATTGAGCATTACATAGACTCAGAGGAAATGACTGTTGTTACCTGCCCTTTGTAGACCCATTCTCCTGGCTTGTTTCTGGACACTTCTGTCATTTTTTTTTTTTTTTTTACACGCAAGTTTAAGACCAGCGGTCACAGTCTGGTCCTTTGTTCATCGGCTTTATCTGCGCACGTGACACGTGACACTCTTGTACGCACTGTCCAGAGTGGAGTCTACACTGTTCACTCCCTTGCTATGTGATTGCCATGTTGGACCCCACATCCGTTTTTGTGGTTACAACCGATTAGACGTGGACCCAGCATGTCACAGTGGTATGAATGTTGTTGTTTGTTTTCTGTTCTGATATGTTTTTTTTTTTCCATGGAACGGATGTTGTTTTTGTGATGCTGACCTTTTGTCCTGTGCTGGACTTTGATAACCAGTCCCTGAAAAGGCACTGTGGCCAGGCCCGGCCCCGCCGTCAGTGGCTCAATCAGGTATCGGGACTCCTGCGTGATAACAAAACTGGAATATTGTATGTGCAACCGTTTGTGTATGTGTGTGGTGTTCTTAAGAAACAAGACGCTTTCCCGGTATCTCGTTTTTGAGAGGAACACACACTCACAAGAATATTTTGCATGATGGAAAACTCCCCACCTTTTAATTTCTTTGAATCCATGTTTTGCCTAAATATTCTGATCCTCTTTTGCAAAGTTGTGTTTTTCCACATATTGTCCAGGAATGGTCCATGTTGGTTCATTTAATGGTTTTTTGTTTATGCATGGACACACACCTCCCTGCAAAAATGTGTCTTGAAGTTTTGTGTGGCACTGCCATACAAGTCTCGGTGGGACAATCACCCAAACAGGCACCAGTTTTATGGCAAGGGGCTAACGTGGGCATACGGATGTTTGAAGCACACACAATTGAAGCTACTTCACGGGAACTGTTTTCGGAAAGATGTCTGACAATTAGGTCCTGATTCCCTACGTTAAAGCACTGGGAAAGATATGTGGTATGTCAGAAGCCTTGTTGGTGTGAGGATTTATTGTAGGCTCTTGATAGTGGGACCGGTGCACCTGGTATGTGAGTGTTGTGTCTGTTTACTGTGGGAGTATTGTCGATCACTGTTGGCGTGGTTGGTGGAGGCCACTACTGCAGGTTCTTTTTAGTTGGGAGGTTATGTATGGAGTTGTAGCGTGTCTGTTGTCGTTTGGAGGACGACTTTTTGCATGGCCTTTTAGTGGGATTGCGGTATTGGTCTTATTTTCCCATGTTTGTGTGGTGGGAGCGATATTGCAGCGCTTTTTTAGACTGGGAGAAGGTATTGGCTAGCAGGTGCTATTCTGTTGTTGAGGATGGGTGGAGGATATCTGCAGGCTTTTTAGGGGACATTCTGGTAGAGCATGCCATGACATTTGTGATGTTTTTCCCGAAATCCATATTGCAGGGTTTTTTCTAGTGGGAGGCCGACATGGTAGTGTGTTTTGTTGGTGGCAGGTGATCAGATCTGCTGGGCTGTGTTGCAGTGCCCCCTGTGGCCCGGGATAGGAAACGGATGCCTTTGGATTTACAGTGCATTCCTATGAGGCGTGCGGGTTCAGAGTCGCTAGTGAGACTGAAGGGATTTACGATAAGAGTGCGATACAAGGCTTTCGTCACTCTCCAGCAGTACCACCCGACTTGGACCACACGGCTTGATGTGTTTGTGCCCTCGCTGGTTTGACTGTGTTAAGGCTGACACTGTTTGCTGTCATGGACCCAGCTGGTGGCGTGTTGAGGTTGTCCGGACAGGTGTTCAAGAGATGTGCAGAAGTGAGAATTATGCTTCGCATTTGTAGATCCCCCTTACCACACAGCTGGCAGGAGACAGTTGTACACCATGTGGGGCCTCGTGTCCCTGCTCCTGTCTCCGGCCATTCTTGTACATACCAATAGATTTTTGCCGCACACCCAGCTGGGCAACCGTAGGCAGTGTACACCCCTGTTGCTTGGCCCACACCCCCGTGGCCTTTCATCCTCGGGATCGTGGATCCTGCTCTACACTAGACTCCCCCGGTTTCCCCACCCACTTGATCAGGTTCTGGCAGTAGACGTGTACACATATTTTGTGGCTTTACAGGTGTACCAGGGGTATGTTCACTTGTAACCTCACAATAGATCTTAGCCACACAGATGTGGCAGTAAGTCGTACTGTTGTAAACAATGTTTTTGCGTTGCCCGCTTGCACTCTGTGCACGTGGAGACATAAACTGTCCGAAGGGAGGTCTTTTTGGGGGCCTTCATGTAGGATGGAGGCTGGTTTGGTGACCCCCGTGATGAGGAGGTGAGGGAAGATTTTTGCTAGCTTAGGTTTAAGCAGGGGAAAGTACCTGGTTGCCTTTTAGGCTGTGGCAAGATTCGTCTTCCGCTTTTAGAGTGCACCTCACAGTACTTTGGTCTTTTTTGGACCTTTTGTCACTTTCATGCTCAAAGTGATTGATGGGTTTTAGTGTTCAAATCTTTCAGGTTTTGTTGATTTTGTGGACTGTTGAATTATTTAGTTTAGAGCATTAAGGAATACCTGCAGATGAGGAGGGAGATGTGAGTGGGAAGGCATTCGAACATAGTGATGTTTGGGCCAATAGTGGTTGGTGTTTTGTCCCCCGTTTCTTTGGGGCAGGTCTGGGTTTCCAGAAGCAGCATGTTTCTGGCATTTACTTAGATACTGTGGTGTGTCGGTGATGAGCATATGAATGGCCTTGGCATTAGTGGTTCTAGACCACAGTTACGTGGATTCATATTTCACTGGAGACATGTTTGGCAGCCCTTGTATCGAGGTTCGATAATTCCAACGTTTGGAGGAAGCTCTTTGGAGAGGAACTTGTCAGACCTAGGAATTCATGACCTGTAAGGACCGCTCTGTCTGCCCCTATGTGGATGGCGTGGTGGGATTCGAAGATGTGTTGTCCAGGTATGAACATTATGCACAACAGGGTTTTTATAGAAAATGGACAGGTGTGTTCGAGAACAGTCCAGTAATCGTTGAGGGAGCGTGGTTGATGTCCCAGGACAGAGACTCGACTGTGAAAATGGTTTGTAGGTCAGTGCTGGATGGCCCATGGATGGAAGGTTGGAAAGGGTTATTGAGCAAAGTTAAGTTGAGGAAAATTGCAAGAGGTCCATGTTCTGGGCACACTGGATTCGTGGCTTACCAGTCAGTCATCTATGTATCTTTGTAGAGCTCTGGTGTCGAGTAGCTGTGTGTAAAAGGTCGTTCTAGGTTCTTGGCCTCCATCACCCATGAAGAGGGCAGGGAATATAGGATGGTTTTGCCATTTTGGTTCTAGCATAGCAACACACCACTGATTTGTGAGAGAAGTATGGTGTTGTGTTATTGTTTTAATTCAAAGGTGTTGTTGAGGCTGTGAGGACTAATTCTGCAAGTCTGACCTGTGTAGCTGTGGGAGGGTTCCCCCCCCTGGTGTTGGCGTTAGGGGGTTTGGTTGTTGTTTGCACATGAAGGTGAGGGACTTCAGACCGTCAGCCGTGAGGGATGGGGTCCGTAAGCGTGGAGGGATGAACGCCAAGTGTTTAAAAGAGGAGACTGGTGCGAAAGTTGGGGTCAAATGGTTGTAGATTTGCTCAGGAGAGACTGTGCTTGAGTTGTAAAGATTCGAGGTATGAGGGGCTGTATATGGTTGAATTGGTCAATCATGGAAAGTGGGGGTCTTTAAAGGTATGTGAGGGTTTGGTAGCGTATGGTTGATGGGGTATGATGATGTTGACGTGGGTTCTGTGGGGAGGTTTGTTATCTCAGGGTTGTGTGATTGCTCATGTGATGTGAGGGGCTTGACTGTCTTGTACTGTGAGGGCTTTGCGTACTATGGTTTGATGTGATGATACTGGAGTGTGGCCGGGGTTGTCTTCTGTAGGTATGGGAGGAGGGCTTTGTACTATGGGTTTTGTATGATTGATCCCCTGTTTGACCGTCGTGTGGCGTTGGGTTTTCGTTGGAGATATGTGAGGAAGGCTTTGTACTATGGGTCGTGTTTATGATTTGACTCATGTATGCGTGTAGTGGGGTGTCTTTGAGAACTATGTGAGGAGGATTTGTTTAACTATGGGGTTGTATGATTATTTTGATCATGCTGAGTGTGTGTGGGTTTGTGGGGGTTTGTCTCTTTGAGGTATGTGAGGAGGCTTTGTAATGGGTTGGAGGGAGACGTGCTAAGTACTGTGAACATGTCGTTGTCTTGTTAGCGGCCAGCTACAAGAAGCAAGGATGGGTCTGCAGGTGTGGGATTTTGTGTATTTAGGGAGCAGTCTGTAGAACCGGTTGGCTCGCGGTTGTTTGGT
>JADBJO010028796.1:17500-19739 GCA_016801955.1 Conus betulinus | reverse complement strand
TTGGGTGGGTGTGTGACACAAAAAAAGAAAGAAGAGAGAGCGAAGCGAGAACTCCTTTGAAATCTGCCAACATTCAATCACACTTGTCGAACAAAATGGCATGAGACTTTCCATTTAAGAAAAAAAAAAAAAAAAAAAAAAAAAATATCTTTCATTCAGCCCGTACCCTGAATCTGCTGTCACATAATACCCACACTTTGTCTTTTTTGTTTTTTGTTTGTGTTTAAGAAGGAGCAAAACACCTTACTCTGAAATTTAAGAAATCATTCTCTCGACACGGTGCCGCCTTCGTCTCCCAAATTCAACAATGACACCTTAAACAAGTGCTCAGCGCGCGAAAATGCCAACTTTCATTTCTGTAGGAGTCCAGCTTGGTCAGCACGAATCCGCATTGCGAAACATATCCATGATGTGCACTCGGAACATGAGAAGGCAATAATGGTTCCCCATTTGATTAGGCACAGATAACTGTGAGCTAGATAATGATCACGCAACTTGTCCATAACGCTAATACCATTCGTGTCTGTAGACCCGAAAGGGTTTTCGTAACAAAAGTAAAGAGTTGAGTCTCACGTGTCTGAGTGTGCTAGTGACTGTAATAGTCTAGAAAGCGAAAAAAATGGAAAAAAAAAGTCGCCACAAGTGACCACGACATGTGACGTGCACTACAACACGTTCCCTTGCCGTTCCCATGTCTGCCATGCTATTATTGCCCGTCCTCGCTCTGGCCAACCCTGCACAGCCGGGGGGCTGACACTGCTGCTCGCAGCCCTGATGGCTTCCAGACAATCACTCTCTCCATCTCATGCCATTCTAACGTGCGGGACTTTTCTTTTTCATTTTTTTTTTCCCCTTCTAGACCTATTACAGTCACTACTATTACCACTCAGACACGTGAGACTCAAACTCTAACTTTTGTTACGAAAACCCTTTCGGGTCTACAGACACGACATGTATTAATCGTTTATGACAATTACGTGGATCATTATCTAGCTCACAGGTTTATCTGTGCCATAATCAAATGGGGAGCCCATTATTGCCTTTTCATGTTCCGAGTGCAATCATGGATATGTTTCGCAATGCGGATTCGTGCCTGTCGTTACTGCCAAACGTTTAACGTGGCGTATTTGTGGAAGTTTGAATCTGGTTTATATACATTCTTTGATAAGCTGGTTTTTTTTGTGTTTTTTTTTTTTTTTAAACTTCGGTCTCAGCATTTGGCATCTTCAGCAGCCATCCAGAAAATGAGTTCCATCTTCGATTATACCACAGGCTGAATATATCATGTCTTTTCTTAATTAACTCTCTCTAACCTTTCTCTGGTTGTAAGAGGGTCGTGAGAACTGACGCGGTGTCTACTGAAATCAAGTCTGTGTTCTTCTACGTTTTGAAACGTTTCCTATGCGTGCTTCAGTCGATAGTTCTTGTCGTTTTGTCAAGAAAGCATAGTCATGAAGTGTCCTACAGTGTTTGGTCCTTTCTAGACGTCCATATGTTTACATTCTAATTTCTTTCGTTAATGGGGGGCATTTTGTACTCCCAATTTCCCAAAAGTCGTCTGATTTTCCCCGATACAATTTATTCCTAATTTACCCTAGAACGTTTCGGACACTTTCTACACCAAGGATTAGCACATGTTTCCTGTATAAATCGAAGCCACTGACATCTGGTTCTCGACATGGCCCGCTGTTGCTTGTGTTACGTGTAACCAGGGCCCCAGTGTACAGCACACTGTTTGTAAACTGACCACCGGAAAGGACCGAGTATCGTTAATAACACTGGGAGATAATGGCCTTTATTTTTCTGGCGTAAGCCTAGTGTATGGGTGGCCATGGCGTTGATGTTATTAGACACACACAGCTCAGGCTGTAATACACATACAGGCTTTTGTTTCGAATTCGTCTGTTCATTGATAGTTTTGTAAATTAATCTTCATCTTGACATCGTCATTCTGTACACCGTTCTGCTTTTAACTTGCGTGCAGCACCGGATGCGGCCATCGTGGTCGACTGGCTGCAAACCCGCATAACTTGAGGTTCTAGTCCGTTTCAGTCTGAACGTCCACACAACCACCTGTGGGAGACTGCTGCCACCAGGATCACCTCCACCCCACCCCCCCCCCCGAACCCTCCAAAGACCACTGGGGCCAGAAACAATACGACGTCACAACCTACCGGCAGAACAACAGGTTATCATCAATGAAGCCGGTGCCGGGGCTGCGGCGGGCCGGGCCGAGCTG
>JADBJO010028796.1:0-12500 GCA_016801955.1 Conus betulinus | reverse complement strand
TGTGTGTGTCTGTCTGTCTGCGTGATAAAGTGTATGTAATAGGCTGGCCAAAAATGACGTCACTGTGTGTGTGTGGTGTGTGTGTGTGTGTGAACGTGCGAGGCGTGCGTGCGTGCGTGCGTGTGTTGTGTGTGGTGTGTGTGTGTGTGTGCGCGCTTGAGTGAATGCGTGTCACTGTGCGTGGTGCGCGCGTGAGTGCGTGTGCGAGTGTGTGTCAGGCACCGTTTGTGTAAGAGATGAGAGAGTTTGTGTGTGTGTGTGGTGTGTGGTGTGTGTTGTTGTTTGTTGTGTTTGTGCCTGGTGTATGTTGTGTGTCTATGCTTTGTGTTGTGTGTGTGTGTGTGTGTGTGTGTGTATGTGTGTGTGGGCGTGTGTGTGTGTGTGCGCGCGCGCGCGCGCGCGCATACGCGCGCGTGTTGGTGTGTGTCCCCCCTCCCCCCACACCTGCAAGCTACCAATCTCTTTCACACAGCTCAAAAAGATGCACTATCTTCGCCGGAGACCTAAGAACGGCTTTTCAAACATGTCCCACATGCCACGCATCGCACTGATGACGCAAGACACGTGAGTTTGAAATTGTTATAACACTAACTAGCAACCATCAGTTGGTAGCAGAACAAGGCGGTGTGTGTGTGTGTGTGTGTGGATGTGTGTGTGTGTGTGAGGGGGGGGGGGTGGGGGCGGGCGGGAGGGGAAGAGAGGTGAGAAAAGGGCGGAGAGAGAGGTGTAAAAAGGTGGGGGAAGAAATCAAACTAATAGAACTGGGGCAAAACGCAATGAATAGGTGCCTCGTCAGTTGAAGCAGTGTTACCTGTTCGCTCCCACCGCACTCTGTCAGCCCAAGCCATTGTGGAAGCAGCAATTCGCGTTGCATGCAGCCAGCCAGCCAGCCCGCCTATTGTGGAATAGCTTGTCGAGAATGACGCTAGGCCCTAGTTCTACTGAGGCCACATTAGCACCGCCAAGCAGACAAGCAAGCTGCGCTGCGTTTCATAATTAAATTAAGCACCTAAACTGGTTTTCCCTTAACCAAAAGAGATAGAAAAAACACAAAAACAGAAACAAACAACGTTTTTGTCGGTTTCTGAACTGACGATCTGACGACGTATTGCAGTAAGCGAAGGCAACCACCCACCCGCGTTCACCCCCCCCCCCCCCCCCCCCCCCCCCCCCCGACAGACAGACAGACAGACCGACAGACACACACACACACACACACACACACAAATTTTCACAGTAACGACGCATGTAAATTCATTTAGTTTTTATGCATGCGTTCGTGTGTGTGACCATTGCGCGCGCGACCGAGAGAGAGAGAGAGAGAGAGAGAGAGTGTGTGGTGTGTGTGTGTGTGTACGGTGCGTGCGTGCGTGCGTGTGCTGTGTGGTGCGTGCGTGAGTACGCGCGCGCGCGCGCATGTGTGTGTGTGTGTGTGTGTGTGTGTGTGTGTGTTGTGTGTGTGTGAACGCGCGCGTATAAGTTTGTGCGGTATGTCCACCCTAAAATTCAATTTACATAACTTGGCAAAAAAGGAAATGTTTAAAAAAAACAAAAACAAAAGAGGAAACAAACGCCTAACTATGGCGAATAAATAAGACGTGTAACACGGAAATAGCCGCTTTATGCGTTTCATGTAAAGAATGATTCCCATGAAGCGTGGTAAGAGGCCATGTATAAGAAAAGAACGACGGAAAACAAGAACAAGAACAAGAAGCAGAAGAACCGAAGAATAAGAAGCAGAAGAAGCAGAAGAAGAAGAAGAGGAGGAGGAGGAGGAGGAGAAGTAGGAGGAGAAGTGAGGATGAGTAGAGAAGGAGAGGATGAGGAGGAGGAGAGAGGGAGGAGGAGGAGGGAGGCGCGGAGGTGAGGAGATTCGTACGAACAGATAGCACGTGAAAGAAAAATGTGATCATGACAGAGTGACCCCTCGTGACGTAGAAGCTGTCCCCACCTGTCAGGAATTAAAGTGGATATGCATCTAGATGAGATGCACTTCCTATACGACCCCCCACACCGTTCCCTCCCCCCCCCCCCCCTCCCCTCCTCAACCAAGACCTCCACCCCCATCCTCTCTTCTTCTGTCCCCTCCTTCTTGCCATCTCCCCCCTCCCCCCCTTTCCCCCCCCCTTTCTCTCTCTCAGTCTCTCTCTCGCTCCTTTAGGCCAGACATAGGGGCGTGAGCTTTATTTGTCTATTCATTAAAAAAAAAATTTCAGTCCAAATCATTTAACAGTGAAGGCGAGGGAGATTAATGACAATCTGTGTTGTTTGTTTGTCTATCTGTCAGCCAAACTGGGCAAAAAAAACAACACACTGAGGAACCGATTTTAACCAACACTGTGGTGAAGTGATGGACGGAGGCCCAAGGACCGAACTTGATCCATTTTTTGGTGCGGATCCGACAAGAAGGACGGGTCCAAATCTCTCCGCCTTGACAGAAGTCTGCGTTCTCCCGAATGGCCTTCTAGTTGGCAGGGACACAATGGAACGTGGTGTCGCTCCTCCTGAATGGCCTTCTGGTTGGCAGGACACATCTTTGGGACGCAGTGTCCACTGATTTCAGTTCTTCGTTGAGAAAGTGAACAGAGAGAAGGGATGTGCTCTCTTTGCTGATAGTGTGTACGTGTCTGTGCATGTGACCCTCTCCCTCCACCCCCACCCCTCCTCCTTGCCTATTCTCCTCCTTTCTCTCACTGTGGTGTGCGCGCGCGCGTGTGTGTTAGTAGAGCAGAAGCAGCAGCAGCAGCAGTAGTAGTAGTAGTGGTGTGGTAGTTGTCATCGTCGTCGTAATAGCAGAAGCAGCAGTTGCAGTAGTAGTAGTAGTAGTAGTAGTAGTAGTAGTCAGTAGTAGTAATAGCAGCACCATCTGCAGCAACAGCAGCAGTAGTAGTATAGTAATTGTTGTTTTTAGTAGTAGTAGTAGTAGTAGTAGTAGTGATAGTAGCAGTAAGCAGCGGCAGGAGCAGCAGCAGCAGCAGCAGAGAGTTCGCTGTCGCTGTTCACATCGGCAATGACAACGACTGTATAATCAATCTAATCCCACCTACTGCTTTCTCCCACCCCCTTGGCAAAACCTATAGGCCTACTATGTCATCATTATGAGCTTGCTCGCTGCCTGTAATTCAAGGTGTTTATGTAGCAAAGACAACAGCAGAACTGAGAAAACGGATAAGCGGACAGACGTACGTTGATACGGATGACGATCACCTCAGCAACTTTCAGATCGGTGAATGTGAACAGTTTACTGGACATACTGGTAGAATGAAGTCTTCACCACGGCCAGTATTTCGTTTTGGTGGACGTTCATCGAAGTTCTTCAACATCACACATTTTCAGACATTTTGTTTGGTAATCTCCTTCAAATCACCGTGTGAGAACTGTTGCAGGACTGTCACAGACGATGAATGAATCCGAAAGTAAGCAGAAAAGATGGTAATCTTCAAATTAATCGTGTGGTAACCGTTGAAGGGACTGTCTGTCACAGACGAAGAAAGAATCTGAAAGTAAGCTAAAGGATGATCATCTTCACATTCACCGTGAGACAACGCTTGTCGAACCGTCACAGAAGAGAAAGAATCGGGAAAGTCAGCAGGAAAAAAAGGGGGGAAAAAGTGGGAAATAAAAAGGGAGACAGAAAGAAATCGGCAAGAGTACCCGGAACGGAGACCTGGAAAACTACAGCAGCCACCTACAACTGCCTGCGCAAGATTCTACGCATCCGGTGTGCCACACACCATCAACAACAACGAGCTCTGGGAGAGAACAAACCAGCTGCCCGCAGAACAGGAAATCAAGAAACGACGTTGGGGGCTGGATTGGACATACGCTGCGGAAGCCTGCAAGCGACACCACCAGACAAGCCTTAACATGGACACCCCCAAGGAAAACGAAAAAGAGGTCGGCCAAGGAACACCTGGCGCAGAGACCTGGAAACAGACATCAGGAACATGGGGATGACTTGGAACCAGCTGGAGAAAAGAGCCCAGGACGGAGATGCCTGGAGGTCCTTGGTTGGCGGCCTGTACCCCAAGTGGGGTAATAGGCGATGATGATGATGATGATGACCCGGAAGAGAGAACGGGGAAACACATAGAACTGAAAAGTCTGTGCTGCGTGTGTACCCAAGTTTTTTTTTGTTTTGTTTTTTTCTGGGAGAGAATAGAAACGATTTGCTACACCTCTGTCTTTGTGAATGCTAGACATCAGTCTGCTTTAGGAACTGACGGACCGGTCAAGATACACAAAAGTTTCCACCAACGACCACCCTCTTCGGGCTTCCCTGCGTCCTCCACGCGCATGTCTGCAAACACCATAGACCATGTATAATAATATCTTTGGAAAATATTTCCTTGCTGGTGTGGCAAGCTTTCGGGCATAAACGCACGTTTTGAGGAAACATTTCCAATACGTAAACATCACAGGCTTTAAACATTGTTTAAAACCTTTTCCGACAGTTTGGCTCATAGCCATACACGCTTCAGGGAATTCTCTCTTTCTCTCTCTGTGTGTGTGTGTGTGTGTGTGTGTGTGTGTGTGTGTGTGTGTGTGTGTGTGTGTGTTAATGTCAATATCCAATGAAAACACTGTTAAACAGTCAGCTATTTATTCATGTAAAGCATTCAAGAAGCGAAGAGTGTAAATAACGTAAAGAATACCAATATCAATTTGCGACATGAATCACAGTGTACATCCCCAATGTAAGGGGCTATGGCCTTTATGAATAAAACATCTGAGTCCTCTCTCTCTCTCTCTCTCTCTCTCTCTCACACACACACCCACACACACACACGCACGCACGCACATACACGCCCCCCCCCCCCCCCCCCCCCCCCCCCCCACACACACACACACACACACGCACTCACACACACAACGAAAACAAACACAAAGACCTTTTATAACCAGCAGCGCATCAGACAACCTCACGAAACACTCTTATCTCAACAGTCTCCCAATTCTCGTCTGCAGTATCTTCGTTCAAAGTGCAGAGAACCCGCTGAACAAGCCACTATCATTTAAAACTAGCTCTCCACGTACCACAGGCCCGTGTTTCTTTCTTTTTGGACTCGTCGACCTGGTGGGGTAGGGAAGGGGAGGGGAGGGAGGAGGGAGGGAGTGGGTGACGTGATTTCAAGGGTATCACAAAATAAGGATTTGAACTGACAAGACCCCCCCCCCCCCCCTCCCCACTCCTTCACCCCCTTTCTTTTCAGTTACTCAACAGTTCGTTGTGTCAGACGTGTTTGCTATTCAAAGGGTAGAAACCTCCAATTGTAGCCACTCATCCTTCCCTTCAGCACCCCACGCTTGACGCGAGGAATGGGATGGGTGAGAGCGATAGTCCATTACCTTCCCATTTCTCTGGGCTCGACGTTGTTATCCCCCGTCCCCATACAATTCGATTGTCAAGGGTGTGTGTGTGTGTGTGTGTGATTAATGGGGACAGGGAGGAGGAATGGGAAAGGACGACGACCACCAAGACAGAAGAAGCATCGCCTCACCGCGGTGATCAATGTCTCTTACTGACCCGCGCTGTCGATTAGGATATAATCATACAGACGACGTTTCTCGCCCCTCGACGGCTCCCCACGTACGTCACGAAGTACGTACCCCTGCTGACCATTACCACCACTGGCCATTGCAGCGCTCAAACACAGATCACGTCCCTCTGTCCTTCTCACCACTCTCTTATCGAGTCCATATCGACACGCTGAGCGACCCTGTGACCTCTGCCTGACCTTCACCCTTCAGGTCCTGCCCCTTTCCGGGGGCTAGCTGGACGTTAGGCGGCAAGAGTGCAAAAACAAGTAGAGCTCGTGCTCGGGATGTGTGTGTGTGTGTGTGTGTGTGTGTTTTGCAGAGGTATAAACATTACGAGGTCACGACCTGCCAGCGCTGACAAAACAGACTGGCCGCTACTGCAACGGACCGCCGAGGGGCTTAGGAGCGTTACATCATCACCAGAGGGTGAAGGTAGGGTGGGCTGGGTGGGTGAAGGTCAGCGGAGTGAGAGAGAGAGAGAGAGAGAGAGAGAGAGAGAGAGAGAGAGAGAACGTCGCGCCACTGGAGAAGAATTCGACCAATACATACATGCATACATACATACCGGCTGCATGGGGCGTTCCAGAGAGTTCCAGCCCCGTTAGCATCAAACTTGAACCATTTTCACTCGCGCAACTTGAATGAGTGAACGTGTTGGTGGAGTCAGCGTACAGTTTGAAAGATCGCCCCTCTCAACTGTGCACTGCGCGCCCGCGCGCGTGCGTACACATACACACACACGCGCGCGCGCGCGCGCGCGCGCGCCAACACGCACGCACTTAGACACATACACTCACGGACACACCCACACACACACACACACACACACTTCCTAGTGTTATATATGTGCCACCCTCTCCGTCCACCCTATCCCTCACCCAAAACTCTTCGTAGTGCGTGGACATTATTCAAAACCGAAAAACTTTTCATTTAAAAAAAAAAAAAAAAAAAAAAAAAAAAAAACACCAGGCTGAACTTGGCTCAGTGGCAGAATTAAAATCCGCTGTTGCCAGTTCTAGCATTAAGAATTTCACTTTTTTTTTTGATAGCTGAAATAACCGCTGCGGTAACTGTCTGCAGGCGTAAGTACTCGTGTTCAACTGTCCCAGCTGCACGTGCTGTCGTTGTGGTGATACCGGTGTCGCGTTCGTTACACCTCTTTAATCCCCATCTCTCAAGGTGGTTATCCTTTGTCTGTTTTTTGTCACCTTTGTTGTGCGCACGTCGTCCCGTTGAGAAACTAACGAGGTGTGTCCAACAGGCAGGCGCGCGCACACACACACACACCCACACACACACAAAGCCCGCCGATCATCAAATAAAGAATACGCCGTGCCAGGCACGGACCTACTACACACACTGATCCTACTGACGACAATGATTGCCCTGTCACTAAGTCCAGCATGAGTGAGCGTCCCACCTTCCACACTCCACCCCCCCACCCCCCCCTTCCACCACCACCCCATCTAGAGGACGCCCCAGGAGTCCCCCAGGTCGGTCCATTCAAACCGACAATCCCCATGATCAGGCCGGCACCAGCGACGACCTCGACATGAACTCAGCAAAGGGCTAAGACGTGAGAAGAGATCCAAAACTGAGGTCATCACCCACAGAATGGTACAGGCTTTCTGATGAGGACCAGCGAGGTCGAGAAGGATGATGATGATCATGCTACACGGAATTCTACTTAACTCTGAGACCTCAAGACTGGGGGTGGGGTGAGGGAAGGGGGGGGGGGGGGGGGGGGGGCGCGTCCTCGACGCCTCTTCTCCTTGTCATGACATCCTAGGCTTCAACCAGGTTTAGGAATGAACACAGAAACCTGCCACGCTGTTGGAGAAATCTGAGGAAGTCTCAACGCTCAATCTCAGGACACAGTCAGTAAGAAGATGAAGCTCAAACTGTTTGGTTTCCAATCTTTCTGCTTGATCCCATAGCACACTTAGTTCTGGACGGCAACTGGGGTCGGAACTCCCCCCCCACCCCCACCCCCCCCCCCCCAAATAAATGCCTCTGATGGGAATTGAAACCATCACCTTCCCAAACCCGCAGCCTGTTAACACGCTCTCATAACGTACCAATACGATCACAGGGAAAATTTTCTCTGTCTCTGTATTTCTCTCTCTCTCTCTCTCTCTCTCTCTCTCTCTCTCTCTCTCTCTCTCTCTCTCTCTCTCTCTCTCTCTCTGCTGTTTTTGTCCCTCACCTCTCAAAGAGGAACAAAAAATAAATCGAACGGAAGATCCTCTTGTTGAAGACATTCAGCTGTCGACTGTAGGCGCGCCCCAGTTAGCGGCGTTTACCTTAGGATGTGTACCTACCTGCCCGCCAGGCCTGTGGATGGGGTCAGCCCGCCCGCAACAGCCAGACCTAACGCTGTGGTCCATCAGCGATTACAAGTTTATCGCTTACGGCTGGAGAGGTGAGTCACACTCACAAAGATCGCAACTCTCTCCACCAGTCAGCGAGTGGTCAATGTGTTTATCGACAGAGACGACGCCGTGGCTGCTGATTTCAATTCACTGTCTACGAGTTGGGCTGTCCTTAATGATTGTACAGATACCTAGAGGATTTGTTTGTCCTTTTTTTTCTTGTTTGTTTTTTGTTTTGTTTTCGGTCATGATATCGCAAAGTTCTCCCCCTTGTTCACATTGCAAGAGCGCTCTCATATGTACGGATACGATCACATGGAATTCTCTCTGTCTCTATATTTGTCTGTCTGTCTGTCTGTCTGTCTGTCTGTCTCTCGCTCTCTCTCTCTCCCTCTCCAACAGCGCCCTCTCCCTCCCCCCCCCCTCTCTCTCTCTCTCTTTCTACCAGCTCCCTCCTCCCTTCCCTGTCTTGTGTGTGTGTGTGTGTGTGTGTGTGTGGTGTGCGCATGCGTGCGTGTGTGCGTGTGCGCGCACGCGTGTGCGTGCGTGTGTCTCTTCCCCATTGTATAACCTTAAAACTGAATCAACTACGCATGTTCCGATAGTTAGGAAACTCGGCACGTAATGCCCTTTCACTACACACACACACACACACACACCACACAGTCACGCTAGTTCCCTCCGCCAAGGAGCTTGTATGCTTTCACTCGCTGGTTGGTCCCACCTGTCTGTCTGTCATCAAGATGCATGAACATCTACAGAACCGATTTCAGCCGGAAAACTTGGAGAAAAGATTGCGTTATCAGGGCCGTTGGTGTGAACAAGCCCGTTCAATTTTGGCTCGGATCTTTGGTGCGGATCCGGATTACAAGACCGATCCATGATCCGTTCCCCTTTAACCGAGGTCTGCGCTTTCCCGGGAACCCCTTTTTCATAATGAAAATAACCACATCGCAGGGGCAACGAGCTGTCTGTCCATTCGCCCAGATTGAAAGTTTGAGTGGCAGACTGCCGGAAGATAAAAAAGAAAGAAAGAAAAAAAAAAGAACAGAAAATTGCATGTGTGTTTATCTGTTCCACAAGAGTACGTTTCCATGCAACTGACATCGCTGTTTGTTCTTCGTTTCGGTACGCGCGCGCGCGCATTGTGTGTGTGTGTGTGTGTGTGTGTGTGTGTGTGTGTGTGTGTGTGTGCTGTTTGTAGAAAACCCAAGAGTCGAAACGAGTTGCTCCTGTGTTAATTTTTCGTTTGTTAGTTTCATTCGTTGTGTGGCGACCTGGCGACTTTCTGATCTTACTTCCAATTGCTTAATTAAACACAGCTGCCAAACTTGCTGGACTCCAAAATTCGCGGAGTTGGGCTTTCACCTGAAAAGCGTAAATCACTAAATGGTTAGTTCCAACTTCAGGCTGACTTGGACTGGCCAAACAATGGAAATATACCTTTAATAATACACTCTTTTGTTTTTTTTTTGTCTTTGTTAAACACAAATGTTGCCACTATTCTTCATCCCATCCCCTTCCGAAAGTGGAGGCAAACGAAAAATCCCTGTCAAACCCCAGGGTGGTGGGGAATTCCCCCCCCCCCCCCCAAAAAAAAAAGAAAAAAAAAAATTGTTGAAAAAAAGAGGTAGAAAAAAAAATGGAAATGTGGAAAAAAAAAAAAAAGTAAAAAAAAAAAAAAAAAAAAAAAACATCCCGCGGTACTCCCTCCCTGCCTACCTCTGAGCCCCGCCCACCCCCTAAAAAAAAAAAAAAAAAAATAAAATAAAGAGTTAGAAAAAAAATTAACTCAAGATGGAGTCGTGATCCCCCCCCCCCCCCCCCAATACTCCCAACTCTACTCCTCCACTCCCTGCCTCCTCCCTGGCCCCGCCCACCCCCTACCCCCCCCCCACCCCACTCCAACCCCAGTCCCTCTCCCTTAACTCAAGCAACAGTCGTGATCCCCCCCCCCCAACCCCTCCCCAACTCCCAACTCTACTACTCCACTCCCTGCCTCCTCCCTGACCCCGCCCACCCCCTACCCACACCCCCACCCCACTCCAACCCCAGGTCCATCTCCCTTAACTCAAGCAACAGTCGTGACAGTCTTGATCCCCCCCCAACCCCCCCCCCCTCCCCCCCTCTACTATCAACTCCCATGCCTCCGTCCCTGACCCCGGCCCACCCCCCTACCCACCCCCACCCCAACTCCAACCCCAGGTTCCATCTCCTTAACTCAAGCAACAGTCGTATCCTCCCCCCCCCCCACCCCCCCTTCCAGCCCCCTCCCAACTCTAACTCCCCACCCCTGTCTCCCCCCCCGCCTCCTCCCTATTCTCCACCCCCTACCCACCCCCACACCCCACTCCAACCCAAGGTCCCTCCCTCCTCTCAAACCTCTAACTCTCAAACCCTCCCCACTCCCAACTCTACTCCTTAACCCCGCCCCACCCTGACCCCCCCCCCCCCACCCCCCCCCCCCCCCCCCCCAGGTCCATCTCCCTTACCTCCACCACACCCGTGTCCCCCCCCCCACCCCCCCCCACTCAACCTCCTCCCTCTCTCTACCCCTACCCCCCCCCTACCCAACCCCCCCACTCCACCCCCCAGCCTCCATCTCCCCTTAACTCTCTCTCTCCCCCTCTCTCTCCTCACCTCCCTCCCTCCCTCCTCTCTCTCCCTCCTCCCCCCCCCCCTCCCTCCTCTCTCTCTCTCGTTTCACCTGGGGTTGACCCGTGCGGGACAAGGTCGGTGGTCAAACGGTCACTGCTGGGGTCAAGCCCACGGGGTGCAGCACCTGTCAATACAATCTGATAACGGGCCGAGGGCTTGTTTTTTGTCTGCTTTCTTCTGTCAAATCACGCGAACGGTTGGTCTCGTTCGGTCTACTCACCAGGGGGGATAAGCGCAGTACAGTACAAGTGCCAGTTCTTCTAGTTCCTTCCTTATTCAGCATAGTCGCCCGTAGTAGTGCAAAAGTGCTCTTCTTCTCGCCAGGGGTGGGGGGTGGGATGGAGTGGGGTGGGGGGAGTGTGTTGACAGTTTGTTGTTCGAAGAATGAACAGGGCGCAGATGGTCTCGAAAAGCTGGCTGATGAATGATATTCTCTCTCGTCTCTGTTCTCTCTCTCTCTCTCCTCTTCTCTCTCTCTCTCTCTCTCTCTCTCTCTCTCTCTCTCTCTCTCTCTCTCTCTCTCTAAGAGGCAACGGCCTAATCATCAAGAAAATGATTTTCAGTCTCCTCTCCTCTCTCTCCCCCCCCACCCCCCCCCCCCCCCCCAGGGGCAATGGCCTAATCATCACGAAAAAGGATTATGATTTTCAGTCTTTCTCCTCCCTCCCTCTTTCTCTCTCTCTCCGTCCTCCCTCCCCCCCTCTCTCTCCATCCCTCTCCCCCACCTCTCTCTTTCTCTCTGTGTGAGTGCGAGTAACATGTGTTGACATGGGGCGTTTGATTATGGTAAGTGGGTAAAACATGAATTTAAGAGATGTAGCACACCAACAGTGACTTGAATAAAGCTATAATTCTGACAGACGTACAACACAGTACAGCTCTCATTTCTGACTGTCAACCCTATTCGTGCGTGCGCGGGGAAGACACACAACACACACACACACCCACACACACACACACACACCACACACACACACACACTTACGCACGGACACACACACACACACACCACACACACACACACACACACACATACACCACACAAAAAGAGAGAGAGAGAGAGACGAGAGGAGGACGAGAGAGAGAGAGAGAGAGAGAGAGAGGGGGATAGTAGAGAGAGAGGTAGCGGACAGACAGAAATAGATAAAGACAGAGAGAGGAGAGAGAGAGAGAGAGAGAGCGGAGAGAGAGGGAGAGAGAGAGAGAGAGAGAGAGACAGACAGAGCCACACACACACACACACACACAAACACACACACACACACACACACACACAGATTGAGAGACAGAGACAGAGAGCTTGCTGCTGCTTGCATGACCACGAATGCATCGAGCAATGGACAGAAAGCAGGGGGGGGGGGGGGGGGGGGGGGAACAAACACGCTGGAAGGTGCTGAGCCACACAATAATTATGTAACGCAACACAGATCTCTCACCACATGAATAACTATGAGGATGCGGTTGAAAAACAGACCAAAAAACCATTACGAAACGACAACAGAAATGAGTCGGCAGCACAGAGCATCCCGAAGATCAGCCAACATTCCTGGTGGAATTGACACCGACAGCGCGGTATAACGGGATTAATGTCAGGCAATACCTACCAACAGCTCTGTGCTGTTCAGAGTTCTAGATCTGCGTGGCCAGTAACAAATAGTACTGGCGATCGGATCATCCGCAATGACGATGGTATGGTGTTTTATGTCAATAGAGGCCTGAAATAAACGGCACACAAAAACTGTTTAAGAGAGAGAGAGAGAGAGAGGAGAGAGAGAGAGAGAGAGGAGAGAGAGGGGGGGGAGGGGGGCAGGCAGGTAGTACCCTGACAGATACAAAAGAGACGGATCGTGTTCGTTCCACAATGGACAATCGAACGCCACGGACCAGACAGAAAAGACATCGACAAGCAGGAAACAGCGACAGGCGTGG
>JADBJO010028795.1:7500-14047 GCA_016801955.1 Conus betulinus | reverse complement strand
AAAACGGTCAACAGGAAAAGAATGACTGCACATGAAGGAGTGACCTTGGCACAGACAGCCTGGAGGACAGGTCCTGTCACACATCAGTTCATCATCCCGCTGTGGACACTGACCCCACCCATCACACAGACTGTCTCCATGCACACACGCTCTGGAAGCTCGACAGTGATAGAATCCAGGACATGTCAGTCGCTCACAGTCTTGTTCATCCTCTCCATAAGTACAGTCTGAATATCCATTGCATCGAGTGTAGACAGGAAGACAGTTGAACAGCTCAGCAGTACAACGGTAATGGCTGTCAGGACAAGATTCGTCAGTTTTCATCACCTCCTGAGTGAAATATCCAGTGCCATCCAGGTTGATATAAAATCGTCCTGTCTTGTCTCCATCACTGGCCTTACTGCAGTAGGGACATGGGTTGCTCTTATCTTCAGTACAGTTTATCTCTCATCTGAATCATCCACACAGTCTGAAAAGTCGTTGCACCGTTGACTATGTAGCACATACTGACCATTGGAACACAGAAATCCATGACGTGGATGATGCTCACAAAAATGACTCGTCACTGTTGTCTGAACAGTCCTGACGGAAGTCACACGCTAATGTGAACTTGTACGGTTGTGACGTCATCATCACACATGAACATGGCGTAAGTGTAGAATTTGAATCCCTCAGGAAAGAACTCCTTAGACGTCTGCTGATCAGTCACGTTCGGCACCCGTGCAGAACTGTGAAACTCTTGGATTCCCACAGTGGCTGTGAATGTCACATGACAAAAATACGTGTGTGATCTGGTTGTTTGGACACGGAAACAAAAACTGTGACGTATCTGTTAATCTGTTTTTGGAGTGACTGTTTGCGTGTTAGTGTGATGTTTGAAGAACATTCCATGACTGACTGCGATTTTTATTTCGCACAGTGCACGTAAATATTTTTTGGATATAACATCTTCAACTCTTGGTAAAACAGCAATTGATTCAAAGAGATACTGCTTCAAGATTCTCGATGGAGCGTATACACCTTTTACTACAAGGTGGTTTGTATAGTATATCAAAAGTATTATCTGACCATTTACGAAACCTGCTGTACAAAAACAGTTGCTCGACCCAACCTGTGGTGTAACCAAAAGCTGTGTTTCCGGAATCGAAAAACTTTTGAAGAATATGAAGAGAGTCCCTCTGTTCCCTCCTTGTTTTAATTGAAGCCAGTATTCCCCCAGTTGTTTGACATTCATAAGAAAGCAGCGCCAAGGTATACTTAATTCCGACGTGACTAATTTAAAACATTTATTACGTGAAGCCACCACCATTCCCTGACATCCAGGACTGCTAAAAAGGACAGTGTTCTGTTTCATCTCGTCCATCTTCACACTCTGGTTTTTGGTTGCAGTAAAAGTGGCTGTGAAATTTAGAATAATGATTTACTGAGCAGTTAAAGACACCGCTGGACAGTTTTTTGCGGCTGGTCATTCTCAGGTAATACTGCAAAATAAATGCTCAGACCAGTTCGAGTAAAGGGAAAAGTATTTGTAGGTATGATGTGTCAATGACAAAAGCTGGTGAAAAACAGTCCATACATACACATACACGTGCAACACGCGGCTGAGATGTGTTGGGTGTTGTGTAAATCAGTTTCAGTTTTGATTTCCGATCCTCAGAACAGTATTCAGGCCAGTTTGCTCGATAAATACTAATGATAACGACATTTCGGTCAGGTACTTTTAAATCAGTTTCGCAATTCGTATCAACATGATAAAGGTAGCTTTGGTACTGTAACATACCAAGTATGTTTAGAAATGTATTTTGTAATTACATTGATGCCTTGTTCTGGTTTGATATCAATATGAACGAATGATTTGTTCATAGTTAAAACTTGTAAAGAACGCGTTGTTGAATACGCAAAGAGATCGTCAAAGAAATATGTATTGCAATGTAAAGACGCAACCGAGGATTTTCCCTCCACATACCATGGCAACCCTTCACCATATTCCACTAATTTTGTGTAGAACACGCCTGACTCACACCAGAATGAACTTAAATGTATACGTGCAAGTGGGTGCATACCGGGTGGAACGTTTACTTGCACCTGACAAACGTGGTGAATGCATCACACATCCCATGAACTATACTTTGGTGAACTTCAAAGGACATTGGGAAGTTTACATTGCGACAATCTGTTGTGTTGATCTCCAGAGTTGTGAAGTTAATTTTTGTTTGGTTTATGAAGTATGTTTGCACCAGGGCATATGTCTGTAATCCTCGTTAGATCTGTTTAACGTTAGTTTTGATGTGATCTTGCTCTTCTGCTTAATTGTAATCCGTACAAAATCAGACACACACACACACACACACACACACACACACACACACACACACACACACACACACACACACTGACTGACTGACTGACTGACTGAAACCAATTTATTGTCAGATTAACTCAAGGTTGTACTGACGAACACACACACACACACACACACACACACACACACACACACACACACACACACACACACACACACACACACACACACACACACACACACACACACACACACACACACACCACACACAATTCCGTAAACAAGTATTGTCTGGGATTTTACCTCACTCAACTTATATAATTGACAAGGAAGTATTAAACAGACTTGTAAGAACAGATGTCCCCTATTGCATGTTTTGGAAGCGACTGTGGATTAGTCTACGTTTGTTTCTTCCAAAACCCTTTTTATTAGTTTTCCCGTTCCAGTATCATCTGCTATCTTTATAATTTAAAGGTACGTCGTCTAGTATTGATATTCACCGTCCATTCTTTCATCATTCAACCTTTCTTTTCATTTACCTTTTTTACTAATACTTTTTACTTTTTTTTCTTTTTAAAGCTTTCTGTCAATCTTCCTTGAATACACAAATACTGAATTGCATCATCATATATTTTTAAGAATAACTATGGATTCACTGTGACATTTTAATATCGTTGATGTTGTATTGATGATGCATGGACTGAATCAATCCACAGTAACCAGGAAGGTGATCACAGCCGCCAAGGAATCTCAACCCATTATGAAGCTAACACCAGTCACAACATCGGTTATAAAGAAACAAAAAGAGCAGGATCATATCCCCTGGGTACCAATTTCAGAGATACCTTTCAACCACATTCCTCTTTATTCTTTATGAGAGAGAGAGAGAGAGAGAGAGAGAGAGAGAGAGAGAGAGAGAGAGAGAGAGAGAGAGCTGACAATACTGCAAAGACAGAAAATACGTTCGTTTCAAATGACGTTAACATGAAGCTATTGATCTTGTTTGTAATGGTCAGAACTGTGTTTGCAGCGAAAGATAAGGCATCGGTTCATCACGCTATCTGTTGTGATTTGTTATTACTTTCAGCTTGGTAAATTACCGTCCGACCAGCCAGCGACAGTTGCAGAGGGCTAAAGTGGAACACACACTGACACGTCTAACCTTTAAGGGTCAGCTATTACGAAATGAAGCATTACTCATCATTGATCTCTCTCTCTCTCTCTCTCTCTCTCTCTCTCTCTCTCTCTCTCTCTCTCTCTCTCTCTCTCTCTCTCTCTGATTCTCAGGCTTTATTATTTCGTACAACTTGGGATACTAATGTAGGAAAGGCCTCTAGACTCAATTTACTTTCGAACAGTTTGGTCTGGAGAGGAGTTGCTGTAGGCCATTTTCTTCTTTGAGTGGTTGTGATATCATAATTTATAAAGCTGTTATCCCATCTCTCTCAGTAAAGTAAGTAAAACCCACTTTGACAAAAAACAAAAACCTACTGGAAAAGGGAAAAGAAAAGGATGATCTCTACCGCATGGCAATGTCCTTTCAAATGGAACCTCGTTTAGAAATAGAGCAGTCTGTTGTATTGTAATTGTATACGATGTCACAATATGGCAACAGGTATTATTTTTTCATCACTTAAAAGAATGGAAGCAGCCTTGCCACATACATTAAATATTAAAAAGCAAGGGTTCAGATATCAATGCTCCTCAGTATGTGCTAAGCAGGCTGTTGGCCATAAATCAGACAGCTTCAAGATTGTGTCAGATATCTGTCAACGACTATAAATGTCAAGCAATATGTTAAAACAGATCTTCAAATGATGAATTGTACCTTTCAAGTAAAAATCGTGTCAGAGGCATGCGTTCACATCACACACACACGCGCCTCTGTGCGTGTGTGTGTGTGTGTGTGCGCGCGCGCGCGAGCGTGCGCGCGTGCCTATCCTAACGTGTGTGTGTGAGTGTGCGCGCGCGCGTGTGCGTGTGTGCATGTGTGTCTCTGTCTGTATGTCTGTGCATATGCGTGTGTGTGTTTTATCATAGAGAGAAAGTGAAAGAGAGAGAGAGAGAGAGAGAGAGAGTGTGAGTGTGCGGGCGCGCACGCTATGTCTGCGAGTGCAGGCGCATTCGTGCGTGCATGTGTGTGTGTGTACGTGCGCATACTTCCTTGCGTGTTTGTGCGCGCGCTTGCGTGCGTGTATGTGTTCGTGCGCGCGTGTGTGCATGTGATTCTGTTTTTTTTATTCATGTGTCTTTTTTTCAAGAGAATGTCGGAGAAAAGAGGAAAAGATAAGAATTACTGAATTAATGTGAGTCACACCTCATTCTGTTGGTGTCGGAGAAGAGGTGGTGTGTGATGCAGGGAGAAGTTATGTGTGTGTGTATGGAATATAGAAGGAAAATGAACTGGAGGCTTCTTTTATGTTTAAAAGACATAAAACTGCTATATCTCTCCTTTGGTATCACATACAGTACCACGCAAAAGTGGCTGACCTGGAGAGTTTAGAAACACACACAGACACACACACACACACACATATATATATATATATATATATATATATATATATATATATATATATATATATCCCTATTTCTTCAATCTAAGACGTAAGAGCAAACTTGTTTTATAATGGAATATATATATATATAAACTTTGTTTATAATTGAACAATTAAGTAGTGAGAGAAAACAAATGGAGGCTAACAATTCTTCAGTCATTATAGTAATGACTTGGCAAAGATTAGAATTTTTTTTTTTAAATGAAGAAACATGGGAGGAATATATTATAAATATGGAAAACCCTTCACTAGCTGTCTGAGGGAACCATCGTACCATCGTACCTACCCCTCCCCCCTTTGAAGGGGGATCTGAGGGAACCATCGTACCTGTATTGCCTGTTCCTAGGGAATTCTATTTGTATTGCCTGTTCCTAGGGAATTTCGTCCGCTGGATCGGACTCATCAATGAGACACAATTGGTTGCGTCTGTGCTCTTGGTGTCAAATAGAGACACACCACAGTCCATAATTCGGTGGTGTTCTCACCACCAAGGATTCAAAAAAGAATCCAACAGCACCCCCAAAGCAGCCAGCGAAGGGTAGTAAGTGGAACAAAACAAACGTTGGAGAGAGGGAAAAAAAGTTGCTGAAAAACTAAAAGCATCATGCAAACAGTATAAAATGGGGGACAATCTTTGGACCTATGCTTGAGGATCCATTCAAGGGATGCAAGGGAGATCAAAAGATATGGAACAGTCTGGGTGGTCAGCTCTGCTGTTCAATAACCCAAGCATTGTCAGTGGCTAAGAATTGTACAGAACAACATTTACTGCGGAATTCGACAAGGATGTCCATTCTCTCCACTAGGCTTCGTGCTAGCAGTGGAGCTACTTGCAATCAAAATCAGACATAGTCAAATTAAAGGTATAAAACTACCTGAAGTTGATAGCAACAACAACAACAACATGACAACAACAACAACAACAACAATAATAATAATAATAATAATAATAATTTGAAAATTTAAACAACTTGCTGACAACACAACACTGTTTCTGAAGTACAGTGAAGACATGATCCTAGCCAAAGAGATTATAGACACATTCACAGGTTTCTCGGGACTGAAATTGAATTGCCATAGACTAAAGCGATGAGACTGGGCAGTCAAAGACAAGAAACTGGAAATCTTGTATTCAAAACAGAAAACAAATTGAAGATACCGGGCATATTTTTCACAAGTGATAAAAAACGCTGTAAATGTTGAGGGCAACTGGAAAAAAACAGAATCGAGAAAATCGAAAAAACTATGTAAAACTGTGGAGCCATAGAGACTTGGGAATCAATGGGAAATTAATCATTATTAAAACATTTCTGTTATCACAGTTGATTTTTGTCATGCAGAGTATTGGCTTATCAGAACATGTCATTATTGCAGTCAACAGAATGTGTTATAAATTTCTCTGGCAAAGAAAAGTTAGTTATAGAAAAGCTTTTAAAAAAAATTAAAAGGAAAAATTATGGAAGATAACAAATCAAATGGTGGGCTAAATATGGTTAACTTACAAAGGGCACAAGAAAGCTATTATTTGGAATGGGCAAGAAGTTTATTGACGAGTGCAGACAAAAAATGGGCTCGGATACCGAGATGGCACATAAGTAAGGTCTTGAGTGGCTCAGGATGCTTTGAAATAAACTGTAAACTGAATGAAGTCGTGGGAACTGAAAAGATAAAAAGCTCCTTTTGGAAA
>JADBJO010028795.1:0-2500 GCA_016801955.1 Conus betulinus | reverse complement strand
TACCTAGTTACCAATGCGCAGAAAGACATAATCCATGTTGCATTAAAGGGAAAAAAAGTTTGAAATATTTCCAAAAAGAAAAAGAGCAATACGCAGTCCCATCTGTCATCCACGAGAATGCTGTTATGAGTGCCTACAGGTTGGACGTCAGGGCTGCCAGTGACGTCGACTTTATTCGTATGTCACGCTTTGGAGCTCAGATGCACTCCTAGTGCGAGATTCACCCTTATGTGTATTTGATCAACCTTTAGCATGCAACGAGTGTAAAAAATAATAATTATGTCAAATGCTTTAAACACTGGTGTCGGTACGTCTCTGTTGCCGCGTGTTTCGACCCAGGAACCCAGAGAGACACATCAACGTTGTGGCCATAGCAATATGGCGCTAAATTGGGCACAGTCCCTGTCGTGTACAGCCATGCAGCACTCTGACAGATTTGGTAGAAAAAGCTTGGATCTTTCGATGTGGTTCTCTTCGGACGTTTCTTTCAATTTTGTGTGTTCATGAGAGAGAGAGAGAGAGAGAGAGAGAGAGAGAGAGAGAGAGAGAGAGAGAGAGAGAGAGAGAGAGAGAGAGAGAGAGAAGATGATGTGACGCGCGTGTTTATCTGTCCTTCGGAAAAACTGATAAGTCATCAAATGAGTTGAAAAACAGACACATATTTGTACAACCGCTTGCAAGAATTGAAAATCGGAAGAACATAAACACAAGAACAAAGACCATGAATCGTACTCCAATTACTGCATGCGTAAATGTTTTATTTTCACTCTTGAATGTATTAAATCTGGGTGAAAAATATCATTTGCGATTGACAGAGAGTGAATCAGTCCTGTGAATATTAGCAAAATGAACAGCCCCGGGGCTTCTCCCTCAAAATACTTTCCTTTGCGACTGCATTAACTTCACAGGTTCATCGGAAATGACAGAAAACGCTTATGTATTTCTTATCTACATGCATTTGTGAGAAAGTGTGACATAGCCTTTCTGTTTCTAAAAAAATGCTTTAAATGAGGTCATTTTGAAGATTAAGAAAATGAGATTACTTCCAGCATTACGTTGTAATGAGTTTTGGGAATTAAACAACATTGTTTGTTTACGTGTTGGAGTTGCTGTGTACATAGACATGGACCATTTTCATCAGTTGTTAAGATATCTAGTGATTATAGTCGTATATAGGACAAGAAAATTGCGAAAATTCATACTGGAAAAATAGAAAATTGTAGGACCAAAACAGCTTTATAAACACTTTAACGGTGGTCCCCTGGTCCCTCAGCAAGTCCTGATTCAACGCCTTCAACCTCTGACAGCAAGGAAACACTTTGCAGATGCAGCAGAATGATGGCGAAAAAAAAAAACAACAACAACGATTTGATTAAGAAAATGATTACAGCAGTCTCATTAGCACCACACAAATGCACTTCAAGCTTTTGCAGCACTGTTTTGTTCTGTGTAAATGACAGAGTTAGAATCAATTGGCTACATTTCTACAGTTGAAAGTTGTTTATGAATACAATTATCAGGAAAAAGACAATCACAATCTAACAAATGTGTCAAATTTTGTCTTAATAATGATAATAATGACAAAAAACAATCTAAACCAAATTACTCGTCTGAATGCACTGAATATTACAGAAGTCATCTTCTTTGTCAACTATTAGGCTTATTCATTACTTCATTAATCTGTGCACCTTTGATAAGTGTTAGTTAGTCACAATTAGTGTAGCCTGCTTGTGGTGCCCTTTAGTTCAAACAACCAGTCAGGAAATCTCAGGTCTGGTGCCAAAACACAAACCAAGTGTGCTGTGAATGGCCATTCCTTGGATAGACGTACATGTCTGAAGTTAATTATACCCAACATTATTTTCAGCCAAATTCTCGTTTATGGTTATTTGACATGTGTCAATGGTAAGTAGACTGGTTCAATCTTTATTGCTTAGTTCATATTGTCATCCTTTGGTCTTAGATAAGGAAAACGTTGTTATAATTAGTCTTGAGTCTGATTTTGGCCCTCTACCTTTTTTATTATTGATCTGGATTTTGATGAGTAAGTTACAGGAAGCAATACGGTGGCTATCGAAGCAGGTTTTTTGGAACTCTTGGTACTTGTCTCCAATGATCCAGAGGTTCATCTGAGCATCGGACATTGGACACCTGACCAGCTGCTCCTGTAAACGACCAACACTTCCAAATGAATCAGCACCTTGTTTTAATGGTTTCAGCCACGTCATGGCAAAAACATGGCAGTCACTGTTTATGGTCAATCTGCGCCCAATGATCTCACCTGCTTGTATGGACCTGTACACACCACTGAAACAATTATTTCAAGCCAGCATGTAAGGAGCTCCTCTTCTCGCCGATGTACAGTTTTTCCTTCACCATCTTGACAGTGACCCCCATTCAAGGATACCAGCTATGTACAGACGCTGAAAATATAGTCTTGCCCATATCAAACCAGTAAATTGAGATTCTTTCAAGTTTCAAGTACAAAACTAAAGTTGCA
>JADBJO010028794.1:17500-19739 GCA_016801955.1 Conus betulinus | reverse complement strand
AAATGAATAATTTTTTTTTATATAAGAAAGAACTTGTCAGTTGATTTCAACGCGGGGTGACAGCCTTGATATGGCTCTTTGCGGTCGGCTGGGCTATAAGAAACATTACTTCACCTTACCTTGAACGGACTCTATATTGGTTACCTATCGACGCACGCTTTCAGCACAGGCTGTCTATGCTTCCTTTGCCATCATTCTTCTCTGAGTCTTCTCCGGCATAGACTTCCGATCTTCAGTCTGCCCTTCATCATCTCGACCGTTCATGTAGAGATCACTTCGTGTGTAGTCCTAAGACCCGTCCAAAGACATGAGAGAACGTGCCTTTTCAATCATTACCCCAAGATTGTGGACCTGCTACAAAAAACAAAAACAAAAAAAAAAAAAAAGAACAGACAAACAAACAACAAAAAAACAAAAACTAGTTGCCACATTTGCTCAAGAGTTGCATCTAACAAAGCATTACAAATACATATTTCAGTACAACACACTCCAACCACCTCAGCTTCACTAACTTTCACCGCGTCATTTAGAAAGTATGTACATAACTATTACTCATTTACTCTTAAACTATACTAATTTTACTAATCTGTATACGTGTGCTTTTGCTTGCCTTTTTGTGCATTTTGAACAAATCATTTTACGTATAGTTGCATCATTTTGGGAAGTTTTATTTTGATGTTTATTAGTGTTATGTTTGACGATGTATGGTTTTTATTTAGGTAGACTTGCATGGGTTGTTTTCTTTTAATCATTCATAGTGTGGAATTGTCTTTCCTTAAACAGTTAAATGAGCATTTGTAAGTTGTATGCCCATGATTTCATTCGTTTTTAAGTCTGTTGCAAAGCGCGGTGAGCCTGCTCATAGAGTGGGGAACCGCGCTATGTAAGTCCTCACGTTATTACTAATGTAAGTGAAGAAGTGATGCTTTCAGAATAATATGGAAGTCACAGACCTTGAAGAGTAGTAAAATCTCTCTCTTCAGATTTCACATCACACAGACAAACAATGTTGAAAAAAAAAAGGATGCTTTTCGAAGATGAAATAAATGTATCATTTCATAATTGATTCACGTGTTTACGCAATACACATTCATGTAATCACAGAACTTCTGCTGCCCATGCATTCCGTTCAGTCCAGTTGATGTCATTTATATAGCCCAGCCGACCGCCCGTGATTGTCTGCTGTCATTGTATGTTTGGGTATAAAGTTTGTTGCCATTTTCCCTTTATCCAGGTACAGTCGAACACTCCAATTCGGCAGGGGATAGTATGAAGGTAACACGACCTATCGGCTGTCACAACAGAAGGAATTTAATGAACAAACTTAAAGAATTCTGCTCTGAGAAAAGTCACCTACTTTCAGCCGTAACATGTACAGTTTGTAAGAAAGGGTATTCTGTTGCAGGGTGGTACGCCAGCGCAAACTTCAAAGCCAGTGTTAGCAATCAGCCTTGAAACAGAGACCGCTTGTCTCGCGTTACAACCTCACAGGCATGTTCATTTGACACTATGTCTAAGGAAATCCCATGGCATCAAATAAAGATGCCAGCGCAAGACGATATATATCTTCCGCCAAAGAAAAAACAAAGAAACAAACAAACGGCTGCACGTGGAGATGAAGCAGATTCTGTGAAGATTCATTCAGCAACCCCCACCCCACCCCAAACCCTTAATTAACATGGCAAAATACGGAGCTCAAAGTAGAAACCCTCGCGCGGTAAACGCCATCTGATTCATCAACAATTAGCAACTCAACAAGGAGTGTTTGACTACCAGTAGGAAAGCATTCCTAAGAAACTGAAGTGTCCTTCCTGTCCTGAACCTCACAATGCACCCTTCCCACCCCCACCTCCAGTCGCCTGCTCCCCCTCTCCCTTCCGCTCCCTCTCTTCGCTCCTGCGTGCCTCTCTTCTCTAGTTTGAGCACCTTGCATCATGACTGTACGAGCCGAATCTGTCCGCGTGTGTGTGTGTGTGGTGTGTGTGTGTGTGTGTGTGTGTGTGTGTGTGTTTTCCTGCCTGTCTGTCCGTCTCTCTCTCTCTCTCCCTCTCTCTCTCTCTCTCTCTCTCTCTCTCTCTCCTCTCTCTCTCTCTCTCGTTCCCTCTCTTTTCTTTGTCTCTCTGACTCCACCCCCCCCCCCCTCTCCCCCCTCTCCCCCAACAAATTTATCAGTCTCTCGTGGTTGTCGTCAAAACGGAAAATCGTTTGGAGCATACTGACAACGATGCTTAAAGGTTCT
>JADBJO010028793.1:12500-19740 GCA_016801955.1 Conus betulinus | reverse complement strand
ACAAACAGAGAGATTCACAGGTACATGAAGACTTGCAGAGAGAGAGAGAGAGAGAGAGAGAGAGAGAGATGAGAGAGAGGAGAGAGAGAGAGAGAGAGAGAGGAGAGAGACGCTTGATGCTTTGACGCTTTGATGATTTAATGCCTTCAGGTACAGGAGCCATTGAGGGAAGGGGGCTTACACATACGACTGGACACATTGCATCATGAGAGTATAAGGAAAATACACATTGTATCATTAAAGTATGAGGAAAACTAAATGATTAAATTAACAAAACTATCAGGACGTAGAGGATTTAAGGATCGCTCACATTGTCAGGATGGCACAGATATTTATAACATAAACTAACTCACACGCAAACGATCAAATCCGACTAGAAGACTTCATACAGAACGTCCTTTCCTACGCTACCGTTCCCGTCCCTTTAGTTCCAAAACACAGTTCCCATCCCCTTCTCTCACCTTGCACGAATAAAACATAAACAGTAAACGCCAGCTCACATTTTTCCATTCCTCCTTCTCCCAACCTCACCCTCTAATCCGACAGATCCCCAACCGCCCGACCGCCCTCCCCCCCTACTCCCACCCCACCTTACCCTTCTCCACTCCCGACCTCGCTGTCCCAAATGCACGCATGCCTATGTGCGGCGCGCGCACGCACGCACACACACACATGCACACACACGCACGCACGCACGCACGCACGCACGCACGCACGCACGCACGCACGCACACACACACACACACACACACACACACACACACACACACACACACTAAGTCTACATGGCCATTCACTAATTACAAAACGACATACTAAGACAAAATAAGGAACATTAGATTACAATACTATTGTCATTAAGCTTTAACTTCTTTTTTCTCGTCTTGGTAGCTTCAGTTAAATACTTAGCAAGGGCAATGATAGTTGTATCATTATCTGTTGCCAAAAGATTAATTAAACCACTGACTGTAGGTTGGATATAAGTCATATTGAAAAAAAAGAATATTTGGCGCGATATCTGAAAAGAAGCAACATTGGAAAAGAAAGTACACTTCGTCTTCCTTATTGTGACCGTGCATTGGGCAGTCAGCACTTTGTTCACTGGTCATAAACCAGTGTTTTTTTAGCACCTAGACCATGCACGTTTAATCTAACCTTTACCAGATCTTCTCTCATATTTTTATTCGTTATTAAAGGTGCCTATCCACTTGAAACGTGATTTTGAAAGAACGGTACCACTCATATTTAATACTCAATATGGGTTTAATCTGAGTATCAAAAAGCTTCCAGAATAGAAAGGGTCAATTGTTTGTAGTTTCTTTAGTGATTTTTAAATTTCAATAACGCCCATTTTACCTTTTCTGCTCATGTCTAGTGGGCAGCACTCATACTTAATTTTGCTGTAAATATCAAGGCTAAGTATTTGTATGTGTTTGTTATTCTTATTTCTTCGTTTCTATATGTCAATTTTTCTCTTATTCCAAGATAACCACCTTTACAGAAAATCATAATATTAGTCTTATCTAGATTTACTTCCAGACACAATCTGTCAGCCTCTTTTTTTCAGATTGTTCAGCTGGTTCTGTAGACCTATAACGGTATCTGAGAGCAAAATCGCGTTGTCTGCAAAAAGCAATAAAAATTCTGAAGTTCCTGGTACCATCTGGATCCCGTGCTTCCCTTCCCTGATTAATTCTACGGCTAATTCATTGGCAAAAAGAAGAACATAATTGGGCTGAGTACACATCCTTGTTTTACTCCTCTTGGACAATGAAAAAAAAAGAATATGAATGCTTATCTCTCACACATGCAATGAGTGAGTCATAAACTCCTGAAATGCTTTATACATTTTTCCATCAACGCCACTCTCCTTATCACATGCCCTAAGACATTTCTGTCAACAGAATCAGATGCTTTCCTAAAGTCGACGAAGGCTACATAGAGCTTAGAATGTTTTGCTAAATATTTTTCAACGACAGAGTGGAAAGCAAAAATGTGATCAATTGTACTATATCCTGCTCTAAACCCACCTTGTTGCTCAGCTAATTTCTTTCAACTTCTGCCCATCGTGAGAGTCGCTTATTCAGAATAAATGTGTACATTTTGCTCACGATACTTGTTAACGCCACACCAATTAGGTAGATTAACATCCCCTTTCAGGCAGATTAATAATTAACATCCCCTTTCTTGTAAATTGGAATAATAATGGATTTACACCAATCTTTTGGAAAAATGCCCTGCTCAAGTATCTTATTGAAAAGCACTACGAGAAATTTAATTACTGATTCGTTGGCATGTTTAAGCATTTCACCAAGTATCACATCAGTACCAGAACTTTTTCTGGCTTTAAGATTATTTATACTAGATACAACTTCCTCTTGAGAAATAGGATCGTTAAAATTGGCTTGTCTGAATCGTCCATTAGTTCTGCTGCTAAGATTTCCTCTTGAGCCAGCCCAGGTGCCATCATATTAAAATATCCTGTGGAAATGTTCGTACCACTGGTCCATAGAAATATCATTGCGGACCACATTTTTTTCTGTTCACAGATCTGATTATTTTCCAGAATACCTGGGGTCGTTGGTTGGCTCTTTAAATTTATTATCCTTTCATTGTCAAATTCTTTTTTCTTGAAATATGAAAGTTCTCTGTATTGTCTTCTTTCATCTACCTACTTATCTCTGTGCTGCTCATTACTCTCTTTTGACCTTAGACGTTTATGTAACGTCGGACCGTTCTTTTCTTTTGGGCGCATTGTTCATCGTGCCGTTCATTATCGCTTTTCTTCTGATTGCCTACAGCTCGAATCATGGAGGTAGCAGTCTCAAAATGACGTTCTGAGAGAGAGAGAGAGAGAGAGAGAGAGAGAGAGAGAGAGAGAGAGAGAGAGAGAGAGAGAGAGACTCAGAGAGAGAGAGAGAGAGAGAGAGAGAGAGAGGAGAGACCCTACTGCCATCTGTTACTTTCTTCTTCCTCCTCTTCTTCTTACGCATCCCTTCGTTTTCTTCTCTTCTCACTTCTTCTTACTGCCATTGTTCTTCTTCTTCTTCTTCTTCTTCGTCGTCTTCTTCTTCTTCTTCTTCTTTTTCTTCTTCTTATTCTTCTTCTTCTTCTTCTTCTTCTTCTTCTTTCTCTCTTCTTCTTCTTCCTCCTCCCTCCCCTCTTCTCTCTCTTCTTTGTATCTCTCTCTGTCTCTGTGGACTGAATGAATATAAATGCTTATCTACTATCCTAAAAAAGCTCTCTCCCTCTCTCTCTCACTTCCTCTCTCCCTCCCTCTCTCTCTCTCTCTCTCTCTCTGTCTCAAGTTATTTTTCATGTTGACTATGCTTTTGTTTCGTGTATTGATTGGTATTTCGGCTTGCTCTGATGACGTCAAACGTTTTCGCCCTGATTCCTGAAGAATGAGACGAATTGTTACTGTTTTTCCTCAGGTAGAGATCGTTTCTCTCACACACGTAGTCATATTCTTCATTGTGAAAGGTAAAAGGGGAGGGGGGGGGGATGGGGTGAATTGTATCAACAACAAAAACATGGCGGTGCATCACACATCATAGCATTGTCCCGATACACCTCAAATTTTGTATCCAGTGAAAGGATCGTCACCACCCAAGCTGCTGTTTTTGTCGTCGTTGGTGTTGTTGTTGTTGTTGCTATTGTCGTTACTCATGTTGCTGTTGCTTTGCTATTCATGTTGAATTTTGTACACGTTCCTTCGGTCAAATCGTTCTAAGCGCATTCATAGACTGCTGTCTTTCCTGAGGTTGACAAAATCGATTAAACAGCGTGAATTTGCTTTGGCTACAACACACACAGTTGGTCCCTACCGATGCAAAATCTGTGCACCGCGTGCATATTGCGATGCTTGAATGTCTCCTAACACAGACACAGACACGCACACACGCACGCATGCACACACACACCACACACACACACACACACACACACACACACACACACACACCACACACATACACACACCCTCCCCCCCCCCCACACACACACATATGTACACGCACACTCACACAGACACACAGACACACAGGCATGTGCGCGCGCGCGCGCGCACACACACACACACACACACACACACACACACACACACACACGCGCGCGCGCGCGCGCGCGCACACACACACCACACACACACAGTGTGTCACACACACACAACACACACACACATACAAACACACACACAGGCACACAAACACACGAAGGCACACACACACACACACACACGCACACACACACACACACACACACACACACACACACACACACACACACACACACAACACACACACACAATCCTACCTACCAACTCAGCAGCCGCGAACATCATATCCACTGGGCAGCAGTTTACATTACACCCGCTCATCAGCAACATACATCGGAGCCTCTCATCAGTTAGCTTACATCCAGACCACACACTGTCAACACACTTCCTAGCCACACATTAGCCAATGCACATCATATCCCTCATCAGACAGCATTCATCATACCCACACTTTGCCAACCCACAACATACCCATTCATCAATCAACACACATCATGCCCATTCATCAATCAACACACATCATGCCCACTCACGAATCAACATGCAGCCCACTCATCAATCAATACACCACATATCTGCTCATCAACCAACGCACAATATACTCCTTATCGACCAACACACAACATGCGCACACATCTACCAACACACAACATTCTCATTCATCAACCAACAAATAAATTACTCGCTCATCAGCCAACATGCGTCATACTCACTCATTAAGCAACGCACAACCTCTTCATTTATCAGCAAACACACAACATACACATTAACCACCACAACAGTACATAATACCTTCTCAACAGTTAACACATATTACCTGTCATCAGTCGACATAAATTATACCATTGATCCGCCAAAAACAGAGAGAAAGAGAGAGAGAGAAAGAGAGAGAGGACAGAGAGAGAGACAGAGACAGAGAGAGAGACAGACAGACAGACATAGACAGAGAGACAGAAAGACAGACAGAGATAGACAGAGAGATAGAGGACAGACAGAGACGCAGCCTGTGGCTGTGTCATACACATATGATATGTGTATGATGTGCGTGCACCCGCACACGCGCGCCATAGAAGGGGGTGAAGTTAACCCAGAATCACTGGGCGAAGAATCACATGGATGCAGGTGACTTGCCAGGAAAAAGTCCCCACACAAGCTGGAACAGCCACATGTTGGTGACAAAGGCAAGCTGTCTTGATGAAGGACACCAGCTGTGGTCAGGAATGGAGAGTGGTTGGCTCCGTCATGCTTTACTTGCCGTAGACAAGCCACTTAAAAACAATGCTGACGGCCCTAAAATCCATTCATAACTCTTACTTGTCAGGTCGTCGCCCGGGTTACCAGGAGTTGCGCCTTCTGTAGATCACCGGGGGTGGGGGGTGGGGTGGGGGGAATGGAAAGTACTTGAGCACCAAAACTAATATCCTTACCAGAAAACAACATTATAAATACATGGAACGTGCGAATATTAAGAGAAAGCTAGAAGAGCTTGCACTTAAAATGAAACTGGTACTGCTAGAACATCCAAGGACTCTTTGAAGTATGATAGAAGAAGCATCGATAAAAGGTCTACCCAAGAAGTCACGAACTGCACTTCAGCAGCAGGTCAGGAGGACAGTATTCACAAGTCTGTTATCAACTGGCTTAAGACATTCGTCTAAGGGCAATCCCATTCAGTATCACCTTCATCCAGACATATGCTCTAACGTCAGATTACGACATGGCAAGGCAGACGATTTCTACGATCAACTACGAGCAGTCGCGGACCCAGACCGCAAAGAAACAAGAACTGGAAGGGAATATGCAGGCAAAAACTGTATACCGTCAAATGAAAGAGGACTGACGCTGTGTCAAATTAGAGAGGACTGAGGCTGGGTCAAATGAAAGAGGACTGTGGCTGTGTCAAATGAAAGAGGACTGTGGCTGTGCCAAATGAAAGAGGACTGTGGCTGTGTCAAATGAAAGAGGACTGTGGCTGTGTCAAATGAAAGAGGACTGAGGCTGTGTCAAATGAAAGAGGACTGAGGCTGTGTCAAATGAAAGAGGACTGAGGCTGTGTCAAATGAAAGAGGACTGAGGCTGTGTCAAATGAAAGAGGACTGCAGCTGTGTCAAATGAAAGAGGACTGAGGCTGTGTCAAATGAAAGAGGACTGAGGCTGTGTCAAATGAAAGAGGACTGTGGAAATGAAAGAGGACTGTGGCTGTGTCAAATGAAAGAGGACTGTGGCTGTGTCAAATGAAAGAGGACTGGAGGCTGTGTCAAATGAAAGAGGACTGTGGGCTGTGTCAAATGAAAGAGGACTGTGGCTGTGTCAAAATGAAAGAGGACTGAGGCTGTGTCAAATGAAAGAGGACTGTGGCTGTGTCAAATGAAAGAGGACTGAGGCTGTGTCAAATGAAAGAGGACTGAGGCTGTGTCAAATGAAGAGGACTGTGGCTGTGTCAAATGAAAGAGGACTGTGGCTGTGTCAAATGAAAGAGGAATGTGGTTGTGTGTCACAAAGAGGACTAAGGCTGCTGGAATTCACAAGTTACCTTATGTAGGGAACACAGCAGCGTCTAGAAGGCGAAGTTTGCTTACATCCAAAATGCAGACTATGACAACTTAACAGACTAAATCTTGGCCAGGACATGCTTCCAGTCAAGTGCGAGCATCGCCAATACACAGCGTTTCCCAGCAGCTGATAGTGGAAGCGATCACGAAGTTGTGATAATCATGATGTATGTTGCCTGAAGATTCGGCATGATATATGTTTTGCCTGATGAGGGGATACGATGTAAGTTGGTTGATGAGTGAGTATGTTTGTATGGCAAATGAGTAGGTGTAATTTATGTTGTCTGATAAGTAGATATGAGGTATGTTGGTTGATGAGTATGTTTATATGGCAAGTGAGTGGGTGTGATTTATGTTGTCTAATACGTAGATATGATGTTTGTTGGTTGATGAGTATGTTTATATGGCAAATGAGTGGGTGTAATTTATGTTGGCTGATAAGTAGATATGATGTATGTTGGCCTAGAAGTGGGAGTGTTGTATGCTGGCTAATGAGCAGGTATGTGTGTATGGTCTGAAGAGTGGATATAATACCTGCTGTTTGATGAGGGGATATGATGTGTATTAGCTAATGTATGGGTGTAGTTTAGTTTAGCTGGACATTGGGTATGATAAATGTGAACTGATGAGT
>JADBJO010028793.1:2500-7500 GCA_016801955.1 Conus betulinus | reverse complement strand
AGTTTTTGTAGCCATTGAGAGCAACAGTTTGGATTACGCTCATCTTGAGTAAAAATTTCATAGTATCGTTTAGCTCCTTTTGTTTCTCTCATAATAATATTAAAAGCTCTCGGCATGTTCTGAATTGTGTTTGCATTATTATGATCAGGTTTTATTCCAGTTTTCTTTATGAATTCTTTCATTGAGGAAATACATCCACAGTATGAGACAAAATTTATAGTATAATCATCATTAGTCATGAATTCTTCAAAGTTCATGAATTGTCCATTTTCCTTCAGAAAATGTTTCATTGCATACTTTCATTTCTCAATTAATTTCTATTTGTTTAATTATCTCATTTCCTGTTTTTATCTTGTCGTTTAAAAAAAAAAAAAAAAGGTTCCGCTAGAAGTTCATTTAATGTTTGTGGTGTCACGCAAAGACAGAATTCCCTATAGGCTATAAACGTGTGTCTCCAGAACAAATTAGAGCTCATGTATCCTGTACGAAATGCTGGTCCATAATTTTCAATTTTTTCGGTCAATGGATATATTTTCGTAACAATGCTCTTCCATTTGTGATTTGTGATTTTAAGTTTTTTTTATCCATAAAAATTTCAAAGCATTAATATATATTTTTATGTCGTATATTTAAGCCACCTTGCTTTATAGTTTAAATTGTTGTTTTTCTGCTTATTCTATCTTGTTTACCATTCCACACAAAAAGCTAAACACATCTTTTGAAGTTTTTGATTTGAGAGGTCAGGTGGGTTGGGTAACAAAATCCAGAGGTGTATGAGCTTAGACATAATAAGGGACTTGAGAACAGCAACTTTTCCGACTGGTGTTATACTTCTTTGAGACCAAATGTTGAATAATGTTTTAACTTCCCGAAAATTTATCGTCATAATTCATGTTTTCACATTCTTTCAAGTCTTGAGTAAACCAAATACCGAGCATTCTGAATTGAGAAGGGTTCCATATGATTTTTAGATGAGGACAATAATTATGACATCCTGGCCTTATTGCTTGCGTTTTTTGGCTGTTCATGAGGAGTCCTGAAACTTCCAAACTTGGTAAGGATATTAATAGACTGTTTCAAAAGAATTTTTGTCGCCATTGTTTACTAACTGAGTGTCATCAGCGAACTGGGATATTTTGTGTTCTACATCATTTATTTTTATGCCTTTTATCTTCTTTTCTTCCTTTATGATTATGGCTAAAATTTTTTCTGCGCATATAATGAATAAGTAAGGAGATATAGGGTCTCCCTGTCTGCATCCTCCTTCTACTTTAAACCACTGAGCAGCCTGGCCATTTACTATAACAGTTAATTTAATATCCTTATAGAATGTTTTTCTATTCAGTGACATATACTTTCACCAAACCCGAAAACCCTTAGAACGTTCACATAAAATCCCAATCAAGTGAGTCGAAGGCTTTTTCAAAGTCTATACAGAGCAACAGTCCAGGGAGGTTTTTCGCATTTAAATAATTAATCAAATCATAAATTAGTCTAATATTGTTGCCCATAAATCTATTAGCCATGAAACCTGTTTGATCCTCACTGATTAGAGATGGTAAAACATTTCTTATTCTTCTTGAAATACACGAGGAAGCTATTTTGTATACTACATTTAGGGAGGAAATAGGACGCCAATTTTTTATATATTCTTTGGGTTTATCGCCTTTTGGTATGCAGATAATTAGTCCCTGCTTCTGTGTTGTTGAAAATTCTCCGTCTTTGTATGATACATTTACAGATCTTACAACCAGTGGGCCCAGTGTTTTCCTAAAGAATTTAAAGAATTCAGCGCCAAAGCCATCTGTACCTGGGCTTTACCATGCTTCATATTTTTGAAAGCTTCGTTTGCTTCCTCTATAGTGATATCTCCTTCCAGTATGTTTTTTCTCATCTTCAGATAACTGTGGAATTTTTTTTAACACGTTTTCTGATTTCACACTTTTCAGTTATCTTTTCTTGTATATAAATATTCGTAAAATGTTTTAACCTCCTTCAAAATATCTTTTTGTTCGTTTATATCGTTTCAATCATCTTAGTCACTAGTTTAGTCATTTGTTTACTAATATAGTTTCTCTTTTCAAGGCTGCAAAAGTATTTTGATATTTTTTTTCACCATCTGCAATTCATCTCGTTTTTGATCTTAATAATACACCTTCCATTTTTTGTTCCCTGATTGCTCTTAGTTCTTTTTTTTTTTTTTTTTCAATCTCTTATTTCAATTTCTGTTTTATTCTCAAGATTTTCAAGACTTGCAATGCGGTTTAAAATCTTGTTCTCTTTTTCTGTTGTTGTTTCCTTTTTCATTGTGGCGTAAGCTATTGATTTCCCACGAATTTTCATCAAACAGAAAATAAAAAAAAAATTATGGGAAATCTTGAATCTGAGTCCAGATTTTGTTAACTCAGACAATACTGATTGATCTTGTATCGCTGATTGATCAACTGCGTATTCTTTTACAACATCCAGAATTAACTTATTAATTTCGTCTACATATTGCTTATCCTTTAATAGAGATACATTAAATTTCCAGAATCCTTTGAATTTTTCCACTTTTACCAAATTTCAAGCATAATGTAACCATCGAATGGTCAGACCGATAGCCTGGTTCAATGTCAGATTTTTCATGATAAATATAAAGATAACCAGACAATAGAAAGAAGTCTAGTCTGCTTTGTTTTTCAGTGGAGTTTGCTTTCGCCAGGTATATCTCCTACAGTCCGGATTGTCTTCCCTCCATATATCTGCCAATCGTATTTCTTCCGTCATGATTTGAGTTCTTCTCTTGCTTCCGGATTATTATCTTGTACATAATTATAACAGTCTAGATGTGGATCCATTGTGATGTTCCAATCACCCACAGTAATAATATTATTAGTATTGTAACTCTTTATAGTTTCTTTAAGTGAATTGTAAAATATCGGACTATCTTTATTAGGCCCGTACACATTAACCAGGAGAACTGTTTTTTTCAAATGAAGTAAATGCTACAATTATGAAGTTTCCGTTTTCATCTTGCTGTACATCAGTAATTTTGAATTCAAAATTATTCGAAACAATACAGCTACACATCTGGAATTTGAATGGAACGAGGCAAATAAGCATTTATATCCCCATTCTGCAGTTACATACTTCTCTGGTTTATTAGTAAAATGGGTATCCTGTAAACAGTATACTGAATATTTTTTGTTTTAAATAGTGGAATACATCCCTACGTTTATGTCAACCACCGAGCCCTTGACAATTTAATGAAGCAATTGTCATGCTATCCATTGCGATTCAGTGAAATAATTGTTTCATATATACAGAACTTAAAAAAGTAGGCCAAAATGATCAGAAACAAGAATGGAACCCAGCTCTTCCAAAAAGCACAGCTTACATAACAATGATTCTCATACAATACATTAATGTACCGTACCCCCAGGTCTGAAACGCAAAAAATAAACAATGACAAACACAAAGATTGAAAAATATATACAAGTTGTATGGATTATACGCATGAGAAGTATGATAAATAAATAAAAGAAAATCAAAAAGCTCCTTGACCATTGCAAGCGGATAATGACGCAACAGTATCTTTGAGGGAATACAAAGATAATTTTTCACACAATCAGATTCATTTTAACGATCAATAGCTTAACTTAAGAAAAAAAAGGAACAACTTGGATTCAAAGAGTCACAAAGCATCATCAAATTTTTTACATCGGCAAAAAAGATGACAAACAAATCAAATCAATGGTTTTTTAAATCATGTGAAATACCATTCCCCCCCTGCGCCCCCCCCCCCCACACACAGCCCCCACCCCTCCCCCACCCCCACTAAACGGCTGGCTTGGTCTCCCATCTGATTTTATTTTGCTTTTGAACACCTCTCACACTCCCACCCCCACCTCCAACGATTCCATCCACCATCACAAAATTCCACTACAATGGCTGATGCCCACGTGTGTCACTGACCGAGAGGTGAGCGATGGTGTCAACACTCATACATGATTTATGGGGGCGGGGAGGAGGGGGGGAGGGGAGGGGAGCTCAGCGTGAGCCGTACTTGAATGTCTGGGTTTGTTTTTGCTCAATGATAGGTTCCGGATACTTGTGTCACGCACAACAATCGCCCACAACGCATCAACTTCAACAACAAAAGTTCAGGCCTACGAAGGGAGCAAAGGAGCATGTCTGAGTGTAAGAATACGTGCAAAAGGTGCCTGCCCACACGTGCGTGTGTGTGTGTGTGTGTGTGTGTGTGTGTGTGTGTGTGTGTGCGCGTGCGTGCGTGCGTGCGTGCGCGCGCGCGTGTGTGTGTGTGTGTGTGTGTGTGTGTGTGTGCACATGCACGTTTACGTGTATGCGCGTGTGCATGTGTGTGAGTGTGCGTGAGCGCGCGCGCGCCCATCGTCTGCATATCTATGTATCTGTGTGCGCGCGCACGCGAGAGAGAGAGAGAGAGAGAGAGAGAGAGAGAGAGAGAGAGAGCAACATCGACATCGCAGAAACAGTGTCTAACAATGTTAGACTACATTTTTGCTTTGTTTCAGGTTCCCTCTCCTCCCCCCCCCCCCCCCTCCCCCGCGGGCCATCCCCCGAAACGAAAGGTCGAAAAAAAGGATTCAAGAATGACGCAAGGAGCGGACGAAAAAAAAGCATTTCGTCTCATGAAATGACCCATCCCCACAGCGAAAGAAGCCCACAAGGAAGCCCGAGGAAAGTTCAGAGGTGAGACAACAAGCAGTAGCAACAGTGGCGGAAGCAGCATCAGTGTGTGCGCCAGCGCGTGCCCGCGCGCGCGTACGCGAAGGATGAGGAGAAAGGGGGGAGGGGGAGGGGGGGGGGGGGGGGGGGGGGGGGGCGGAGGGGCGGCGTTCCGTGCGCGTGCAAGCGCACGCGGGCGATTCCGCCAAACCGACATGAGCCCACTCTCGTCCCCAAATCCCTCACCTCAAGCGACATGATATCTGTATGAACTTCATTATCAAAAGCCTCGTGACATAATGGGCATACTC
>JADBJO010028792.1:0-17500 GCA_016801955.1 Conus betulinus | reverse complement strand
ACACAATGTCGCAATACCACCATTTGTCAGCCACAGGTTGCTGGAACTCGTTACATATCGTGGAGCAATGACCCATATCGGGGTCAAACGACTCTCGTAACTGTGATGGCGACCAGCCTGTCTACAAACGGTCTTGTAAACTCATTTGCTATAGTTTGAGTGGTGCAAGAATATCAGACAGTTGTTACAATTATTAGACAGTAACATTATTAAACAGTTTGCTTGAGGCTGAGAAGTCTAAATATTCCTTTTTAAAACGGTTGCCTCAGTTGTTTTGGCTTCAGAAGCTTTTACTTGATTTAGTCGCTTCACTCAGGTGCCTTCCAAATGAAAGAAATTAAGGAAGTCCCACCAGACGGAAGAGTATCTGGAAATGGTTCACCGATAGCCAACCAAACGGTTCCAACTGTAAGAGAAGAGCCAGTCAAGAGCCTTGGAAGATGGTAGGATGACCCTTGAAAGACAGAGAGAGGGGAAATGAAACCCAGTGAATGTCAGAAAAGAAATCCTGCCAGTGACAGACCGATGTGGCCCCCCTAACAAAGTCTGGTGCTTGCAATTTACCCCCAAATTCCTCGGCCTTTACTAATGTACAATTTAAGCACAAACTCAGAGGAATCAACAGAGACCAAAATCAACAAATACTCAAGGAAGTTGCGTGCTGTTTCATCTGGTCTCACTAACGTTGTACTCCACTTTCTCCAAAGAAAGTTAAAGCTGCCCTTGAAATCCATCCTCAGGAAGTACAAACTGGGAAATACAAAATTGCTAACTATGCTTGAGGACTCAGAAGACAAGCTTGTGAGACCCGCGCTAAAGGAGTTGAAAAATATAGAATAAATTTCGAGAGGTAAGTGGGAAATGGCAAAAAATATATCCAGGGAAACAAAATGGAAATTATAAAAACGTACCGGCAAGCACTGGGGGGCAATTGGAAATAAAGTGGTGGTCAGGGGAAAAAAAGAAAAAGCAAAACAGAGAACACGATAATGCAGGAACTGAAGAAAAGGATGTCAATAGAATCCAGAACGTAAGATTCACCATCAGTATGCAACCTCTGCTACCCGACTCAAAAAATGATGAAACGGGAGAAATCAGATGACCTTGTGTACTCTGTCAGGGCAAACCTACTGTGCAATGTGTCCTGCGTTATGCAAAAGCAATGCAAGCCAAGGGAAGGTTAACATGGAGGTGCAATAAACTGCTCAAACCGAGATCGTACCTGTGGCTATGTACTTGACAGCAGAAACATTATTCAACCATCCGTGACATTCAGGCTCAAGCTACAACAGCTGCAGCACACTTTCTGTCAGAAGAAGGGTGTTGGAAGTCATGACCTTGATGCGGCCCAGCGCTCTTCAAGGGGTAAGACGTTCAGGACCAGATCACTTGTACGGGAGAGGGTGTGGAGAGGGGAGGGGGGCTGGTCACTGAAAACGTTTTCTGTCGTCCAGCTCCCTGCGGTCTTCCTACTACCACATCGTGCTATGTTAAACCACTGTCATATAACACAATTACCATAATATGTGATATTACACAGCAACACGTAGTACAATCAATTGTCATTTTACATACCACTAAACAATGCTACTATATGTCCCATACCATGTCAGTGCCATAAGATAGCACGCCATGTTATATCATACAATGCGGCTCTATAATATACAGTAGGGCTAATCATACAAAACTGTAATATCCGCCCGACACAGTACCATACCATGCAACAATGTCTTTTATTACAGATTGACTTGTCCTGCTGTATCATACCATACTGCACCACACAACACCATGTCTATTATAGCGTACTACATTGCAGTATACCATTAATTTTTTCATATATAACATTCTACCACACCATGCATCATGTTATACCAGCCTATACCAAACCCATAGCATCTTATAACACATTACATCATCCCATCCATACCATGTTATAACATATCGCATAATACTACACCATACCATATTCAAGAGGTTGTATAAAAAACTGCTTCACGTTATAGTATCCAATACCACCAAATACCATAGAATATCACCCCCATCCTCCATCATACGCTTTTGACCACACTATTCCACGTCACAGCACACCATATCATACCATATTAAACCTTACCAGACCATCCTGATTTAATACATTGAAGAAAAAAGTGACGCCTGTCTCCTCGTGAGGCTCCAGGCGCATTACAATATAAAAGCCGAACGTTTAAGAATGAAGAGAAGAAAGAAAACACAAAAGATTAAGGCTTATAAACTATAACATCATAAGACCAACATACATTTAAAAACATAGAATTAATGCATGCAGATAAACATAATCATCCCTACACTCTTTCCCTACGTTGTTTCTCCCTAACTCTCGCCCTCTCTCAGCACACACACAAAACACCCAATACATCCAAACACACACACACACACACCACACACACACAACACACACACACACACACCACACACACACATGCACATTATTCAGGATAAGACATAATAGCCGATTAACAGTGCTGTGCATAAGATACTCATCGTTAAGGTAGGCATGGGAATAAGATTGTCTTCAAGCCTGACTTAAAAGTGTTCAGAGATTTTGCCATTGAAAAGTGAGAGAGGCAAAGAAGCATTAAAAACAGTGGGGCCAGCGAAAGAAAAACCGGAACGTTTGCCATATGTATTCAGCCGAACACGGGTGGTGGTTAAATGACCAGCGTCCGAGGAACGTAGCGGTTTTGATGGGTGTGTATCGTTTAACTAGGTTTGAAAGGTAGGAGGGGGCAAGATCGTGGAGGCATCGAAATGAGGGTGGCAATTTTGAGTTTAATGCGGGGATCGAAAAGGAAGCCAGTACAGCTTCCTCAAGAGAGGCTTCCCATAGTCAAATTTGCGTTTTCTGAGAAGTATGCGCGCAACATGATCCGGGCCCTCTGTAATTTATCCAGCAGCGTGTTTGAAAGACCAACAAACAAAGAATTGCAATAGTCCAGTCTGGACAAAACAAATGCTGACATGAGGTTTATGGCTGCATTGATGATAAGAAAAGGACGGATACGACGGATTCTGGGGAGATCAGATAGATGGTCCTACACAGTAGCTTTATATGGTTCTCCATTGAGAGGACACGATCCAGAGTACCCAAGATTCCATACAGACTTGGCAAAACCGATCTCTACACTGGTCGAAACAAAAGGAGTATGTCCGGGACTGCTTTGAGCTGCCTGGCTGTTCCAACCCAAATGACCTCGGTTTTCCCTCATTCATTTTCAGCTTGTTTACAGTCATCCATTTTTTGACAGATTCTAATGTCGCTGAAAAGTGGCAAGGAATTGGGGAAACTGACAGGATAGTGCTGACTGATGCAACTGTGCATCGTCAGCAAACATGTGATGCATAACATCACACTGCCTGATCTGCTGACTGAGAGGTTGAATGTATATTGTAAACAGCACAGGGCCTAACACGGAACCCTGCAGTACTCCATACTTCAGAGGACAGTTTTTGAACCATGATGAGTACAACAGACTGGAACCAGTCACTCAAGTAAGATGCGAACCATTTTAGGACATTGCCTGACAGTCCAAAAGAGACTTGTAGGCTCTTAAGTAATACGTCATGGTCCAGCGTATCAAACGCTGCTGATAGTATGGTAGAGCAAAGATATGTTACCTGGTCACAAGCAGAAAGCAGGTCATGGCATACTATATCAAACTGTACACAACATATCATGTTATACGATATTACATTAAATTATTTCACGCCACACGAGCCCACACCACACCATACAATTATGATACCATCTTACATCAAGACTATGCCTCGTTATGTACAAGACTATATACACAGCACATTTTATAAGACCATACTGCTTCAAACACCATACCATCTTACACTACACCACACCATATTTTATCGTTCTCCATTATATCCTACACACCTTCCACATCATAACTTACTATGTTACACCATATTACATCATGCCATTGCATACCATACCATCCCACACCACAGCTACCCACATCATACCATACCACATGGTACCATTCAACACCACTGCATTTCAAGCTATGTGATACAGTGTCACTTTGCATCATCCCACATAAGAGCACACTATGTTTTTACATATTTTTATCATAACACACCATACCACACCAATATGTACCACAGCACGCAATCTTACACCAAATTTCATCATATCATCTCACACCACATCTCCCCAAAACACATATATCATCTAACTCAATACCCATATCATGACACAGCAAAATATAATCATCGTATAATACCATATCATACCATTTCATATCACATTTCAAACCAAATTATACTGCACATTTCCATATTATATCACCTCACATCATTATATCCCAGCATACCATCTCCCTCCAAATCCTAACAAACCATATAATACCATATAATACCACATAACATTAAGCGCCTTGCCAAAGGTTCTAGGTGCTGGCAATCCACACTCTCGTGTATGCAATGGGCTGCCTACCTGAGTGGTGCCAACTGAAGAGCTGCCTACGCTTCACTCAGTCGTTTCCCGTGTCATCCAGTCAATATTGTTCACACAATTTCTTTACTTCTTCATTCCTTCAATTTCTCACACAGGGTGCATGCTATGTGTGACGCGTCATCCATGCCAATGGCCAAACTGGCCTTCTCTTCCGAAAGTTTGTGATGGGATTTTACGTGTGTGCAAGATGTTATGCGTGCGTTCACGCACGGAACCTCGGTTTATAGTATCATTTAAAGGCCTTTATGGGAAATGGAGTGAGAATTAATATTAACTCCCAGGGAAAAATACCCCCCGTACTAAAATGCATGATGGAGATTCGAACCCACAACCCCAGGATCACCAAGATTACGAGTCCAGCGCTCTACCAACTGAGCTATTCCAGCCCCTGGCCATCCCTCATTACAGCATATCACACCATGTTACATCACATCATCCAGCAACACATTAAGTTTATATTACATGACATCATTCCACTTCATACCTTTTCAATCTGTACCACAACACACAATATAATATTACATCAGATAACAACACACCATGGCACATATGACATACCATAATTTACAATTTATTGCACCATACTGTCTCACATTACACTATCCTACAACAAAGTATATCATACTGTTCCATATTACACCCTAGTGTTCACACTATATCATTCCAGAACACAGCATACCATATCATGCGATATCACACCTTGCTGCTTCACACTATGCTATTAAACAGTATTCCATTACACTGCTTCACATTGTACCAAAATATTCAGAGCAAGGAAATACAATACACTGCAGCACAAACGAAATGCAAGCAACACTATGCAATACAGAACAATCCAACAGGAACACCAGCAATGCACATAATACACCACATCACATCGTATCATGTCATGTCGTGCCTAATACATTCACAGCATGTAATAGTGGTAAAGAATGTTTTGATATTATATAATCGTGGAAAAAAAATACAAACCTTAGGTTGCTTTCCTATACTGCTGAACTACTTGGTATACTACTGCATCAGATTACACAAGACCAGCAGATATACAAACTATATACTCACGATGTCCGCAACCCCCCCTAACAGCATTTATTTAGACAGCATTGGAATCATTTTCACAGTACGTTCCTTCAGCTCGCGGCAGGCACTGGTAGGCACAACCTGAAAATATAACCAGTCCTTTATATGGTTAGCCTTCCACATTTTCAATGTCCTTCTCATCGTCAACACTGTAAACACCAATGTCATTGTCCTCAATATCAATGCCGTCCTCATCATAATCACTGTACACACCAGTGTCATTGTCCACATTATCAATGTTCTCATCATCATCACTGTGAACACCAGTGTCATTGTCCTCAATATCAATGTCCTCCTCACTCACTGTAAACACCAGTGTCATCCACAATGTAACTGTAACCCAGTGTCATTGTCCACATTATCAATGTTCTCATCGTCGTCACTGTGAACACCAGTGTCATTGTCCACATTATCAATGTTCTCATCATTGTTGTCACTGTAAACACCACTGTCATTGTCCACATTATCAATGTTCTCATCATCGTCACTGTGAACACGTGTCATTGTCCACATTATCAATGTCCACATTATCAATGTCCTCCTCATCGTCGTCACTGTAAACGCCAGTGTCATTGTTCACATTATCAATGTTCTCATCGTCGTCACTCTAAACATCAGTGTCATTGTCGTTTGAGTAAATGTTTAATAAACAGCTTCAGCTGACCGAGCCCTTAGCACCCACTGGATGATCCAAGGTCTGAATGGATGATTTGTCTCCCTTTCACTATCACAGAAAGGTTCAAGCTCAGGAGGCATCCTCACCGCCTTTGATGCCTACTGTCATTTGACAAATAGTTATCCTACAATTTCGACTTCCCTCATACAGTTCAAACATCCACGCTAGCTGAGGGCGCTACTGCTAATTGGCCAATTACCTATTTCTCCACCATGCTCGAAATTCATGTTTAAAACCAAAGAATCTTTGGTGAGATATTTTGCTCATTTGACAATTCCGCCACTATGAATACAATGCCCTGCAGTGGCTAAAATGCGTTAAAAGAGCTGAAACTCATAATTCCCTCATTGAAACCAACTCTAATCTGAACCTCTCTTTAGCATGCTTATACAGTAGAACACACGCAATTTTATTTTGTGGATGAAAATAGAAAAATAAGGAATATTCACATACTAAGAAAAGCAATACTCACATACCAAGAAAAGCAAACAAATGTGAACACCAACATGAAATCTCCACCAGCTCTTATCCATGTGGCTGTATATGCGTAAACGTTCTGTTTCTACAAAAAAATTCTTCCTCTCTTTCGTTTTTTTTTTTAATGCAGCCTGATACCAGCTACATTTATCGCCACACACACGCCACTGGACTGAAACGCACATGCACACTATCTGCTTATTTGCCTACCATTTTAGTTCCACTTATAGTCCCCTTTGGATGGGGTATCTTTACTAAGATGGGTCACATCTTGTTTCACTAACCCACTCCTTGCCAGTACCTCTCGGCATGTGTCATAATGTGGACAAATCAGCTGATCTCGTCTAAATTTCCAGGCCAATAGTACTCCTTCATGATCTGTGTCACCTTCTCACTGACAGGGCCCAATGTTGATGTTGCATGTTTCGCTGACATTACTTTCTTTCTGCATTGCCTGTGCGCAACAATCTGCCTTTTTGTCTTTCCTGGGTCCAGTTGGTGAGAGTTTGGTGCGCTATGCCATTCTCTGACTCAAAGCGATTGTGCCATCCTTAACACCTTTCTTCTCCCCACTGTGAGTGAGACCAAACAGTTTTTTTTTTCTTAGGGAGTACTCACCACTCTGTTCTGCTCATAACTGAGTTTGTGTAATCTAAACAGACATGCTTCGTTGCTTTTGTAAGGGTGTGACCGCCTAAGGCTTTTCGCTCCCGTGACTGGTCACGCCTGGCTCAACAGAGAAAGCAGAGGTTGTATCTCAATACCCATGTGCCCCAGGGATGTTCCCAATAACCAGGTCACACTGTAGCTCTGGGACCACCAAAGCCTGTACAATCCATTATAAAGTGCTGTGTCTATGAACAACCCTGGCTGTTTTAAATTCTCCCACTGTTCCATCAGTCTACTAACACTTCTGTGTCCTACCTGTAAAGTGACCCTTCTTAGATAGGGTTTCTTTCACCATAGCACCTGTGCACCCAGCAATTCAAATGTACAAAGTACAAATATATAATATGCTGCAAAATGCTCTAGATCCATCATTAACACTAACAAACCATTTCACAGTTTGTGGAATAATCCACCAACGTTATCATAAAAATGCGTCTTCATATTTGTGTGTATTCTGTGTTTACAGATAACTTGCAGCATGTTGGAAATGTACCTTACATTCAAATAAGAATTTGCCGTTAATAGTAACCAAATCCTGCACACAAGAATATAATTGTGTGTCAGTTTCTTGTGAAAAAAGGTTTTATTGTCAATTTTGAATTTTCCATATAAAAGATGGGTTCTGATGATAGCTTGCATCCATAGTTTAGTTCAACTTTGCAATGAAATTTAGAGTAGGCAGAGAAAACATTTCTCCAAAATGTGATAAGGTCACAATGTTCAAAAACGTTTAGGTCCATAATTATCTTGCAAATCTGGATAAGCACACACAGACCATAGTATCTGCGAGTATTTCGGGGCTTGAATATAAATCTTCATATTCCAAGCATGTTTTAGTTCATTTGTATACATTTCAGCATTTGGAATACCAATTCCCCCTTCTTCAACATCATGTAAAGAATATTTCTTCTAAATTCTGTCAGTTTTGTTGTCTTATACAAATGCAAAGAACATTTTTGCCTGACAAGCCTGAGACTTCAGTAAACTTGGACGTAGATAAGTTTAGTTTAGTCAAGTAGTTCAGATTTTCAAAACAGAATTTCCCCAAGATATATTACAGTCTTTTGCAACTGGGACTTGGATGGATTCTTAACTTCCGCAAGTATATATGCTGAGTTTTTTTTTTCTATGATATTTGAAAGATCAATGGTAAACTATTTTGGATTCTTAACTTCCACAAGTATATATGCTGAGTTTTTTTTCTATGATATTTGAAAGATCAATGGTAAACTAAAGTCCTGGGATTTGGAATTTTGACAGATTCCATCCCGTTTCTGGCAAGCTAAAAATCTAACCATGGTTTTTGTTTGTTTGTTTACTTGCTTGCTTGTTGGGGGTGGGGGGGTGGGGGTTGCTTTCCAAACACACATTATAGGTCTTCTCAGAACTTATCTTAACCCTGAGTAGGATGCAAAATTGTTTAGTGTCATAAAAACTTTCATGAAACTTTCTGTTATAATTGAAAGCAAAGGACTATTCTCACCGAATTCTCACATGGGCTTTCCTGTCTACACTGTCTTCTTCTCTTCACTTTGACAACGGGCCTATGGCTTGAAACGTCAGTTTCCTCTCCTACTCCAAGGGATTCGACTACCACCAAAACGTTTTTGTAAACTTTATTATTTTTTCATTTTACCACGAATCCTGCGGTCAACTTTTGTTTCTTCCAAAGGACTACCATCAGAAAATTGGTTATTTCTAAATTCAACACGTACTATATTCATACTTTTAAAACAGCATCTTCTCTAATCATGCAAGCAAATAGTTTACCACATGAGACAAGTGGGTGAGGAGATATTATGTCACACTGGCAACAACTTCCCTCTATGTTAAAGCTTTGAGATACATTTCCATTTTTTAATTATATACACATGTATATTTGTATAAAAGTATGGAGATTTATCTGTATAATTTTCAACAAAGCAAAGGTTGTTTGTATTCAAGTATGACCAGATGACTTAATAAAAAGTCTTCTCACGGTCTCATGAAATCAATTAACCTGGTAAATCACTTTTGATCGAGATAGCACATAATGTCGCAAATAGTTGGATACAATCTACGATACAGCTCCCTGGAACAAAACCAGTTCGATCCTCATTGATGATGCAAACTGGACTTTGTTGTGTTAGATGTACAAGTTGATCCAAGCCTTTAATTCCACGATTAAAAGTATTTTCAGCCGCCACTTGTTAGGATACTTTCTATGTTTGTCTCCTTTTGGAATATTAAAATTATGATCCCTTCGTTTTGTGTAATTGACGTCTCTCCTTGGTGTAAGCTTCATTAAGACAGTGGAGGCAAAAACCACACAGATTTAAGGGAAAAAAAAACCTATAGTCATTTCTTTTGCATATCTCAGTTTGTTCTATTTTCATTTGCATTTTGTAAACCTACATGCTTCTTTGCGTGTTGTTGATCCTTCTCAGGCACAGAATTGTATCCGTGTAACTTTCGGAAGGTTGTGTACCTATGTTTTGTTGATGCCTTATACCTGTGTGTTTCTTAGAGCAGATAGTGACTGGTGAACATTCTTTGTTTCTTTAAACATGTTATCCATTTTAGATGATACCTCTCCTGTGTTTACTACTAATTTTGAGATAACATACCTTTCTCTCCACAGAACAAAAATATTTTTCTTTACATTTTCACCTTTTGAAACCATTGACAAAGAAAAAGCCCATGAGCAAAGTTTTAATTATTCTTTAGATGAGAGAAAAAAAAAATTTAAAAGGTTACTAGAAGCAGATAATTTGCTCCGACTCTCCCTGGCAAGCAAGAAAAACGGTGTCTGTTGAAAAAAAAAACAAGCAAATATTAACAACAACACAAAGTTATGCCCAGAATACAAACTAGTGATCTATAAACACCTTAACCCCTCCAGACCTGGGACATTAAAAGAAATAATAATTGACAATCAGCTGTCCAACATTCACAAAAAGAACACTGTATGCTCGTCTCAACAGCAGAAAAAAAAAAACGAAAAATTTCTTTACAAGAAGATGAACTGAGAGAGAAAAGCAACAGCAATCGTTCAACAAATCTAAGAACGGAAACAGGAGAAAAAAAAAACATTTTCTAAATTGTGGCACAGGAAAGAGAAAACATAGTTTGTGTGTAGTACCTACACACACACACACACACACACACACACACACACACACACACACACACACACACACATAATTTATTTGATATTCTCTCTCCTGGAGTATAAAAAGTACAAGTGATAAAACTACAACACCAGCATCACCACCACCACCAACAACAACAACAATAGCAACGATGATAATGACAATGGTAATGATAATGATAATAACGACAGCAACAAAACAGCAAAAATAGGAATAATAATGACAGCAACAACAATGCTAATACCAGTGGGGGCGAAAAGATTGAAATGTATAGAGTTTCTGCTTTGTGTCACTTATAAATAGTATTCCAGCTATCAGGTACACATCTGTTCAAATCTTTTTCTGGTGCACTTTATCACCTATAAGTATAAGTTGACAGTTGTGTATCGTCAAGTGTAAAACAAGCAATTAAACTAGATACAAATTTCGATCAATGCACACGTATTGATGTTCTTCCTGTCGAGACTAGTCAGAACTCTTCTTGTTTTCTAAAATTCTACTACTGGGTCGAACAATAACCAGTCCTCCTAGCCAAATGTTATGTAATGGGCCTGTTATGTTATCTACTGTCATATCTCTTTTGCTGACAAACTGTGTTAAGCGTCTTCATAAGCACTGATAGTACATTTAGTACCATCAACACAGCTAGCTTGATATGATACTCAGACTGAAGAAAAAAAAATAGCACTGAAAATGATTTTCAAATGATAAAAGCTGAAACTTGACTTTTAAATGAAAATGAAATTTTAAAGTGTTAAAGAAGAATGTCTGAAAGGAATGTCTTGAGAACATTAATGTTAGCCAGACTTCCCTCTCGAAACACACACACACACACACACACACACACACACACACACACACACACACACATACACACACACACACACGCATGCACGCAGGCACGCATGCACACATACACACACACACACACACACACACACACACACACACACACACACACACACATACACACGCGCGCGCGCGCATGCATGTTCCATCTCACCAAGTTCAGAAAAAACGATGACCAGCAGGAAACAGCCGACTGACGTCACACGAAACATCTTTCACGGTTGATCTCCGTCACTTCTCTGCCTCTCTGATCTCACTCTTCCCGTTTCAGGGTCCTGCCAGAAACCAGCTGTGTTATACAAAGGCTCTCTCCACTGCCAACCCTTTTACAAAACATAGAGAAAATCTGGCAAAAGGCAAAACAATTTTCAATAGAATAACAAGCAAGATGTAACAACACACACACGCACGTATGCACATGCAAACACACATACAAGCACACACACACACACACACACACACACACACACACACACACACACACACACACACACATTAAAATATATAACTAAGCAAGCCTACCTGTCTGATAATGTTCAGGGTCTGATAGAGTGTTTAGTGTGGTGGTGGTGGTGGTGGTGGTGGTGTGTGTGTGTGTGTGTGTGTGTGTGGTGTGTGTGTGTGTGTGTGTGTGTGTGTGTGGTGTGTGTGTGTGTGCGTGTGAAGTAAATTCACAAATAATGTCACGAAAGGCAGCTTATCATACGTATATGGTAGAAATGTAAACTTTTTATATCATGAAATAAAGCAGCATAAGAATGTGAAACAACGTGCTGAAAAACACATATGTGAAAACTTGATTCTGTGGTCGATCTTTTAAACTTTCCTTGTGTGGTCTCCTCTGCTTAGAACAACATTCAGACAGAATCAAAACACTGGTTTAGTAGTGCTTAGATTTCTGATACAAATAAAAGCCAGGATGAAAAACACACAGTGACCAGTAAGTTGCTGGTGGATATCAAATAGTGATCTTTAAGTTGCTGTTGGATATCAAAGCAACAATGAAAAGCTTCCAGTAAATTGTAAGTCACTGGTGGATATCAAACTCAAACTGAAAAACTAAAAGTGCTATGGAAGTTGCTGAGGGATATAAAAACATAACGAAAAACTCACAGTGATCTGTAAGTTGTTGGTGGATATCAAAGTCAATGGAAAAACTCCATGATCTGTGAGTGATGGAAATCAATCATGATGACAAACTCACTGTATCTTAATCAAAGTGATAACAAAAAATTCAAAGTATTCTGTAAGTTGCAAATGAATATCAAAGTCCCATAAAAAGCTCACACACCATCCGTAGCTTACAAATGAGAATCAAGCTATCTCCCAGTCGACAGTCTACTACAACACTGACGCAGCTGGTGTCTGTCAGAAATCACCACGACGTGGATACGTACCGCGTGTGCTGTTCAAGTGCGCCTTCAGCAAATTTAACACAGCGCAGAGCAGACGCCTTTATATACCTTAATAAACTTCAGTCCAGTGTACTGTAAGGTGAGTGCCTCCCCTGAGAGAATTACCATATGGTGATTTTTTGTAGGTTGCAGAGGCTGTCATGTCATGCTGAGAGCTGAGAGCCGGCAGATTTGTGTCCCATCTTACACACACCTGTGATAAGTTTTGCTTCCATGCTCAGCTACCTCTTAGCCTGTGTTATTAAGTGTGCCAGATGTTTATCTGTGGTGTGGGCTAATGGCATTGATAGGGCATTGCCGAGACAGAGTAAAAAGACAACGAAAAGTGCTGAATGATTCCCTGTGCTTCTCCCCATCTCTCACGATCCACCTCCAGAAAATCCAATTCATAAATGTACTTTGCCATGGAAAACAACATGAACATACACTGTCAGATTTCTGTCAGTGAATGTCTGGCACAAGGTAAACATTTTGCAGGTAAGATACACCATTCTGTATTGGTCAGCGAGGATAATGTGAGAACCTGCCCCTGTCGATGCAGGTCCTGTATGGTAAAGTTATTAGAAAGGCAGTTTGCTGCTCGCATCCACTGTTACCTCCATCACCAGTACTGTTTGGGTGGCTTCTGTCATATCTGTTTTCACTGTAGCCTCTGTGTGTGTGTGTGTGTGTGTGTGTGTGTGTGTGTGTGTGTGTGTGTGTGTGTGTGTGTGTGTGTGTGTGTGTGTGAGTGTGTGTGTTTTGTGTGTGTGTGTGTTTGTCAGTACAACACTATGTTAATCTGACATAAATGTGTGTGTGTGTGTGTGTATGTGTGTGTGTGTGTGTGTGTGTGTGTGTGTGTGTGTGTGTGTGTGTGTGTGCGTGCGCGTGTGTGTGTGTGTGTGTGTTTGTGTGTGTGTGTTTTGTCAGTACAACACTATGTTAATCTGACAGTAAATGGTTTCAGTCAGTCAGTCAGCATATGTGTGTGTGTGTGTGTGTGTGTGTGTGTGTGTGTGTGTGTGTGTGTGTGTGTGTGTGTGCGTGCGCGCGTGCGTGCGTGTGTGTGTGTGTGTGAGTGCGTGCATGCGTGTATGCTCACGTGTGTGTGTGTGTGTGTGTGTGTGTGTGTGTGTGTGTGTGTGTGTGTGTGTGTGTATGTGTGTGTGTGTGTGTGTGTGTGTGTGTGTGTGTGTGTGTGTGCGTGCGTGCGTGCATGCATGCGTGTGTGTATGTGATGTGTGTGTGTGTGTATTTGTGGGCGCGTGTGTGTGCGTGAGTGTGTGTGTGTGTGTGTGTGTGTGTGTGTGTGTGTGTGTGTGTGTGTGTGTGTGTGTGTGTGTGTGACCTTCCCTGTTCCCTCCATAGTATATCCTGTAGTATGGTCTTTTTTTCTGCCCCATTTTTCCTGCTCTCTCCATGGTAGAGTGCCCTGTAGCATGGTCTTTTTTTCTGTCACATCCCCTATGCTCTTTCCCTGGTATTCATGGGAGAATGCTAGGTGTCATGGAAGGATAAGTTCATCTGCCAGCATGAGAGACAGACTTGTTGCTTGACGTCACTATTTGAAAAAGACAACAACAACAACAAAATCTGACAGAGACATAAATTGTCTGTTCCTTAAAGGAGAGGGATGGGGATGGGCAGGGGGAGGGGGTGGTAGAAGGAATGGAAGGGGAGGTGGTGGACAACTACAAGGGAAACTGTATATCTCATCATAACATGCAATGGTCAGTCTGTACAGTGAAATGAGATAGACAGACAAGGGGAGAGTGGGGCAGAGAGTGGAGACAGAGAGACAATGACATTGACAATGGATTTCTTCATTTTTACAATGGAAAGAGTGTTGGCTAAGTAAGCCATGTTCATGCATCCCATTATCATTCCACTGATTTGGCCTTAAAAGCTCCAGCATGTGCATCAAAGCAGCAGTATATGTTTAAATTGCACAACAGAAACAAACAGACACTGAAAGAGTCCACACACACACACACACACACACACACACACACACACACACACACACACACACACACACACAACACACACACACACACGCACGCACACACACACACACACACACACACACACACACACACACCACACACACACACACACAAACACACAGATGCACTCTCTCTCTCTCTCTCTCTCTCCTCTCTCTCTCTCTCTCTCCTCTCTCTCTCTCTCTTCTTTGCGCATCACATTCAAACAAGAAATCTATCGGGGTCAGATTAGACCTGGTATCAACTGTAAGACCTGACGTTTAGTCTTTCTTATGTCTTTACCGTCAAATAGAGTGTTTACTCACGCCTCTGCTAGCCACGTGTGCATACACGACCTGCATTGGAACCTGGCCATTACATTCCATTGTGCCGTCTCTTAAGCCCCTGCAAACACTGTTCAAAATCCTCAGCAAGCCACGTGTGCATAGGCATCCAACATTGTAGCCAGGCCACAACATTAGCGCGCGCGCGCGCGTGCGCGCGCGTGTATGTGTGTGTGTGGTGTGTGTGTGTGTGTGTGTGTGTGTGTGTGTGTGTGTGTGTGTGTTAGCATACACACTGCATATGAACGTGGGTAGTGTGTCAGTGTGTGCGGTAGCTGGTCTTTTGATGCAATTGTGGGAGTTGAGCTGGCGAATGGACGAGAGAGATGACTGTGAAGGAAGGTTAATGGAGGGGAGTGGAATAATGAAAACAAGAATAACAAAAGGAAAAAGGAAAACTAAAACGAAGAAAACGCAAGAAAGTATTCTGTCTCTGTCTGTCTGTCTCTGTCTCTCTCTGGTTCTGTCTGTCTGTGTGTCTGACTGTCTCTCTGTCTGTCTGTCTGCCTATCTCTCTGTCTGTCTCTATTTCTCTATGGCTGTGATTGTCCAGAAAGCATGCATACGTACATGCATACGCGCGCGCGCGCGCGCGCGCGCGCGCGTGTATGTGTGTGTGTGTGTGTGTGTGTGTGTGTGTGCATGTGTGTGTGTGTGTGTGTGTGTGTGTGTGTGTGTGTGTGTGTGTGTGTGTGCCTAATTGTCTATGTATGTGTGTGTGCGTGAGTGTGTCAGTCAGTATGGAAGCGCATGTGTGTGTGTGTATGTGTGTGTGTGTGTGTGTGTGTGTGTGTGTGTGTGTGTGTGTGTGTGTGTGTGTGTGTGTGTGTGTGTGTGTGTCCCTAATTGTCTATGTATGTTTGTGTGTATATATGTGTACGTGAACATGAGTGTGTGCAGTCTTTTATAAAAGTAAGCATATGTCACGGTGAACGAAATATAGAGACAGCCTGACAGACAGACAGGTAGACAGAGACACAGAGTGAGTGAGAGGGAAGAGAGAGAGAGAGAGAGACAGACAGACAGACAGACAGACAGATAGACAGAGACAGAGAGACTGTGCGTGCATGTGGCAGCCGGACTGTTGGTGAAATGATTACAGGTAAGCTGATGGATGGAGAGAGAGGACAAAGGGGTGGGGGGGGGTGGAAGGTGAGGTGAATACAATGAAAGGGAAAAAAAAAACAAAGAGAAAAAAAAATGAAAAAGTAAAACGAAACCACCGAGCACAAGAAAATTTCTCTTTCTCTGTCTCTCTCTCTTTGTCTGTGTCTCTATCTCTATCTATCTGTCTCTCGGTCTGTCTGTCTATCTGTCTGTCTGTCTGTCTGTCAGCCTCTTACCCTCTCTTCCTCTCACCCTTTTTCTCTGTCTTTGTCTCTGTCTTTCTATAACTCTCTCTCTGTGTCTCTGTCTGTCTATCTGTCTGTCCCTATCTCTCTGTCGATCCATGAGTGCGCGTTTCATGCAGCGTGCGCGTACTCGCGCGAGTATGTATTTATGTATGTGTGTGTGTGTGTGTGTGTGTGTGTGTGTGTGTGTGTGTGTGCACACAGCGCGCGCGCACGCGCATGCATGCATGCGTGTGTGTGTGTGTGTGTGTGTGTGTGTGTGTGTGTGTGTGTGTGTGTGTGTGTGTGTGTGTGTGTGTGAAATTGAAAATAAACAGTGATAGTCCAGATGGTGTATTGGACAAGATTGACTACCACTGGGAATGAAGTTGATGAGAGGGCCATTTCAACACTTTACACACCCAGGGGATTGCCGGGGCAGGGCTACAACAGTAAAAACATTGATATCACTGTGTACAGGGAGCTGACGTCTGCAGTTTAGGTTCAATGCCACTCTGAAAGGGACGGGGAAGGGAGAGTGGGGGAAAGGGAGACAGAGAATAGGAGACAGAAAAAAGACAAGGGCAAAAGCGCACGGCTTCGTTTGGTTTAACAGAGCTTTATTCAAAATAATAGCAGTAGGATTATATCCATCGAAAGAGCAACTATAAGCTTATAGCTTATATCACTTTCTGAAATATACTTTGCACTACTGGCAGACAATCAGAAAATCAGTTTACAAAGATGACATAGGTGTTAGATATAAGATCTATGAATACATGAAGTCCTTTATGAAAGAGGTGCAGAAGTGTGTGACTGAGTCCAGAAAGGGTGACGGCCATGTTGTCGTGCCATGTCCCCGGTTCTGACAATGTATTATAAGCCTGTTTCATTGATGAATGATGGAAGAAAAGTAAGCGACACACATTCCATTCTTTCATCAATAAGTGGGTGTATGATATCACGAACTTGTTATGTTTCCTCCCTGACTACATCTGGTCTGTATTTCTTCATAGGTGCTTTACAATCTTTCATCAACTTTACCGTCGTTTTGGTA
>JADBJO010028791.1:15000-17500 GCA_016801955.1 Conus betulinus | reverse complement strand
GGTTTCCAGGCAGACAAAAAACTGGTGCGCTCTAATGCGATCGGAACTTTTGGCCAGAGTTCTTTGGGGCTTGAGTAGCAAGACGTCGTGTGTTGAGGAAGGGAGGGAGGCTGGAGGGTGTATGCCAGGCGTGGTAATAGAATGGGGGCGGGGGGGGGGGGGGGGGGAGCTGGGAGTGAATGGGAAAGAAAGATGGGTAGCAGTAGTAGTAGTAGTTGTTGTAGCAGAAGTAGTAGTAGTAGTAGTAGCAGCAGCAGCAGCAGTAGTAGTAGTAGCAGCAGCAGCAGCAGCAGTAGTAGTAGTAGTAGTAGCAGCAGCAGTAGTAGCAGTAGTAGTAGTAGCAGCAGTAGTAGTAGTAGTAGTAGTAGTAGTAGCAGTAGTAGTAGTAGCAGTAGTAGCAGCAGCAGCAGCAGTAGTAGTGGTAACAGCAGTAGTAGTAGTAGTAGTAGTAGTAGTAGTAGTAGTAGTAGTAGTAGCAGTAGTAATAGTAGCAGCAGTAGTAGTAGTTCAGTTTTACGTCTGTTCACATCTGTGATATTACACGAAGGAAGATGGGTGATTGAGGTGCTATGAGACTCGCAAACTGCTCCCTATCCACTGTTATTTGGGTCAGGTGAAAACAAAAGTTAACTGTACGATTTGCTCATCTTCAGACTGATGTGTCTACACACACACACACACACACACACACACACACACACACACACACACACACACACACACACACACACACACACACACACACACACACACACACACACCTTCCAGCATACGCACAAACATGCAGTTTTCCCAACAGGCCTTCCCTTTTTTTTCCTATGCTTTTATCTCATTTGATCGATCCATTTTACTTATTTTCAAACTGAAATCTGTGCACGGCAGGCAGTGGGTCAATTTGGCATGATTGCATTGAATTGGTTTCTTTCTCCCATTCTTCGCTGGCTTGCCGATGACTGCCATTAAATCTTATCGGTGGCCCCTGATCGCACAATGCTTGATTGTGCTGTAGATCGGTTGATAGCGTAAGTTGCTGGCTTGCCTGTGTGCTTGCTTTCTTGTTTTAGCTTTCCTCTAACTATGTTCTTCCCTCCCTACCTGCTCAAATGTTGCTTGTTAGCCTGTGCCAGCTCTTGTTATGAGTTGAATATCTGTTCACCACAAGACGATTAAGTAGTATGTGCCTTCACACTGAGGAAAAAAAAACAATAAGTAAATAAAATGGAAGGTGCAAGGAGAAAGGAAACACCACATGTTCTTCATGTTTCTGTGTGTTCTTGTCTCAGAGTCTAATGAAATTTACATGAGGGAAAATTTTTTGGCCAGCTACTGCTGGTCTTCATCATCCCAGACTGACCGGTAGTTGTGGTGGGTGTTGGTGTCCTCTGAGGTATTTCTGGTGGAGTGATGGGTGTTCAACACACACTTGTAAGTGGGGGAGGGGGGGGGGGGGTCATAGCCACAGTCTCTGTTCAAGCTTGGTCGGCTATGACCTGCCCCCCGTCGTTTACAAATGTGTGCTGAACACCAATCACTCCACCAGAGATGACAATTCAGAGGACACCCACCACCACCACAATTACCAGTCAGTCCGGGCTGATGAAGACCAGCAGTAGCTGGCCAAAAATTTCCCTCAGGTAAATTTCATAAGACTCTGAGTCAGAACACACAGAAACATGAATAACCCGGAGTCGGAAAGTGTCTGTGCTCAAACATATTTCTTCGGTGCCAACTGACTGGTGACTCCAAGAATGGGTCTTGAAGATCGCTGAGACTCGTACAGAACGTCAATGAGCACCATCGTGTTTTGAACTTAAATTAATTTCTTTTCAGTCCGGTCAAACTAAGAGAGAATGAGGCAGTCACACAAGGATGTGATGATAGAAATAGCACGGGCACAAATGCAAGTTGCTTTTTATACTCCCTATTTCAAGCAAGTAGACATTGTTGTAGTTGTTGAATTGTTGCCAGTTGGTAGGTTGTGTTTGATAACTAGCATCTATTCCAGTTTTAGTTCCATTTAGTTCCTTTAAGTATGGTATTCACAAGTGTTTAGTTTCCTTCGTTTCTTAAACCATGAAAACACATACAACAACAGCCACTCCAAAACGCTTATTGTATATGAATGAATTTTTTTTTCAGAAAAATAAAAAAACAGTCGTCTACTATCCTATCACGCCCCTCACACACACACACACACACACACACACACACACACACACACACACACACATTTAGGTATACAAAATAGCAACCATTGAAAAAACATGTATCAATACAACACAATGAAAGTGTATGAACTTGTTCATCCCCAGTTAGTTTCAAAACGAAGTGACTGAGGGCGGAAAGCGAAGCAAAATGTTTACCTTCCGCCACCGAAGATGAGAAGGTAAGTGGTTTCTCGTTCTTCGTTTTCACTGTCCTAAATGGTATTCGTTTTTGCCTGAAGAAGACCCAAGAGGTCAAAATGCATTGTGTTTTGCCCTGTACTTTGTCTATGTCC
>JADBJO010028791.1:0-2500 GCA_016801955.1 Conus betulinus | reverse complement strand
GACTGCTTTACATAATGACTTCTTTATGTAAAAAGAACAAATTATTATTTTTTTTGGACGATGAGTTGTTTAATCATCGCCATCTTGTGTCCAGAAATCCTTTAATGGTGTTTAGTAATAATAAAAAAAAAGTTTCAGGTTTCACACACACACACACACACACACACACACACACACACACACACACACACACACATACACACACACACATCATACACACACATGCGCTTGCACACACACACACACTGGCCCGTGCCCACACAACCCATACGCAACACAACCAATGTTAGGTAGTTACTCGGGGTCTGACAGCGCTTTGTTATCCGTGACAAAGAAGAAAGAAGAAAATGATAGAGAGAACAAGTAAAAAAAAAAAAAAAGGGGGGGGGGGGGGGGCGATTGAAAAGAAGGGGAAAGAAAAGAAAAAAAAATGAGAGGAAGAAAAAAGAGACAAATAGTAGCACAACTATCCATCCTATCCGTCCCTGAAGAAAAAAAAAATAATTCCATATGATTACGTAAGTTTACTCTGGCGCAGTTACGTTCACTGCAGGGGTAGGCCTACATTATGAAACTTTCACATAGTGACAACGCATGCACTGACAAAGCGTACCAATAACAGTAGTACTTGATTTTGAAAGAGTAACGGTTATAGACAGCAACAAATCATTTTGCAAACGTAAGTAAAAATTGTATGTTGAGAATGATATAGCAATAACTTATATGTGGATAGGCATTGATTACGTCAATTATGCTGCCCATCTTTGTAAGTAGTGCGAGTGTGCAAAGTACGTTAACACATTTGGTCATCAACATTCTGAGCTTTGATGGCAATTTAACTCTGACAGAAGCGAGTTCCAGAGAAGAGGACCAGAATAACAAAAGCGTCTTTTAAATAGGTCAATTTTCGGCATGGGAACCTGTAGTTTTGTTAAATTTCTAGAAATGATGAATGAATTTGGATCGAATAGCATGCGGAGCTAATCCATATACATTTTTTTTTGCATGACGATTTCTTTATTTATAGCAAACATATTCCCTGGTGGAAGAACTCCAGCTTGAATAATACATATATAATCCAGTTCTGTGAGGCTCGAGGATTTCAGATCTGTTTTTCAGGATGGTTTTGTAAATACTGATGAAATATTTAATTGAATTTGCACCAACTGAGTCAGATAGTGTCGAACACGAATTGACTGAAGAGATTTAAAATGCATTCAGGAATTTAAGATCAAAAAGTGCTTAATCCTGCATAATTGACACATTAGTGTGGATCCTGTTCTGCATATTGTTTTGATGTGAGCAGGCCTTGAAAGATTGTTGTCAATTATTATAGCCTAGTCTTACGTAGTATTGATATAGATTGAAGGGAACTGTTTTTATATTTTGATATCTCCAAAGGGCTTTATAAGCCGTATAACCTTTATACGTCTCGCTTGGTTTAGTGGCATGTGATTTATACAGCACTATTCACGTAAGTTGTCTACACATACTTCTGTAATGATGCATTCGTTGAATTAAGGTAAGAGCTGTTTGTATGAATTGTCGTATCGTTACAAAAGAGTTACACAAGATTCTTCAGTATAAAGAGGGAGGTCGTTTACATAGATCGAAAAATAGGAAAAGGACCAAGAACTGAACCTTAGGGTACTCCATATCTGACAGGTAATATATCGGATTTTGAAGAATTCAGACGGACAAATTGTTGACGACTATCAAGGAATGACGAAATCAGCTGGAGTGTGTTTCCTGTTATGCCAGATAATGATAATTTTTTTTTGCATAACAGCTTGTGATCTATGACATCAAACGCCTTTGCAAAATCAACGAACAGTACTCTACAGAATGTATTTTAATCAATATTCATATGCCAGTAATGTGAAAAGTTTGTCAGAGCAATATGACGCGAATTATTTTCCTGAAACCAGATGGACTATCACTCTCTAGATTACGTGCCTCAAGATGATTGTAAATGTGCTTATTCATAGAAGAGCAGATAAGGTGGAGAAGAGAGACAGACAGGCAGAATACAGAGAGGGGAGGGAGATGGATAGGATGGAGGGAGGGGAAAGAGGACGGGGTAACACAGTCTTGGTCCTATATAGAGATGGAGGGTTTTTTGTTGTGGTGTGGATTGGAGGGAGAGAGGGAGGGAGTCAGAGGGGGAAAGGAGAGATGAGAAAGCGCGTACGTTCGTTCGTGTTTCACACACACCACACAACACACACACACACACACACACACTCACGCACGCACACTCGCTACACACACACACACACACACACACCCACCCACAAACACTCTCAGAACACGCACCACACGCACCGCACGCACACCGCACACACACTACACACACACACACACGCGCACACACACACACTCCCACACACACCTCTATTCATGTCGTGCACACACACTATCACCCACACACACACCCTACACACACACACACAACACACACCCACACACACACCACACACACACACACAGGGAATACAGA
>JADBJO010028790.1:10000-19745 GCA_016801955.1 Conus betulinus | reverse complement strand
AAGGGGGGAAGGATGGGGGTGTAGGGGGAAGAGCGAAGGGGGTAGGCAGAGCGATGTAGCAGGGGTCGGAGGGGGGGGGCGTGGCGAGTGTGGGTCAGGTAGATAGCAGACGCGGAGGAGAGGAGCGGAGGGTGCGGAGGAGGGAGGCGGAGAGCGAGGGATAGCGAGGGCGCGGGGGCGGGGGAGGAGAGGAGGGGGGAGCGGGGTGAGAGACGAGGCGCGGTTTTGCATGGGAGGGGGAGAGAAGGGGAATGGAGAAAGTGTGATGTGGGGGGGTGGGAGTGAGAGAGGGACCGGCGAAGGGAAGGGGAGGGGGTTGGCGTCAAGAGGGAGAGGGAATGACAGGGAACAAATGGTGTGTGTGTGTGTGTGTGTGTGTGCTGGGCTGTGTGTGTGTGGTGGTGTGCTTTTCGAAAGGACTGTGCTAGGTTCGATGGAATTGTTTTTTTTGTATAGTTCCCAACGACCAACCGTTTGACTATGTGAACCTGAACTGTGTAAGCTGAGAGTATAACCAAAAAGTAGAAGTGATTTGCCAAAACGGTGTGGCTAGGGGAATTTGATAGTCCTAGGTACAAGTGTCATGCTTGCCGTCAGGCATAAAATGGCCGGGGTTATAATCATGGGATAAATATGGGCTGCTTCTAACTAACTGTAGCGCCGTGGATTGTCTTGAGCCTCAAGGGTTAACCATGGCGACTACGTATACGAGGCGGTGTGATTTGGGAGAAACGGCCGTGTTTACGTCTTGGCATAAATGTATATGCCTATAATCATGGCTCAGTTGTCTATGGTCCCAATGATCACGCATGATTTGAGTACGCATCTAATAATGGACATGGAAATATCGTTTGCTATAATGAGTAGTACGGTATACCTGTATGTGTCATTATGCTAGGTTATCATACGGTAGTAATTGCGATGCTTTTTGATCAAGGCGAATGCCATGCTATAATCCTGGCAGAGGATGTAAAGTACTCGTCTCTAGTTCTTTCAATGCTGCTTTTACGATAGCGGTGGATTCGTTGTGGGTGAGGGGTGGGTGTGTGTGTGTGTGGTGGGTGTGTGGTGTGGGTGTGGTGTGTGGAGAGGATGTGTTTAAATTAACGGCAGGAAGTAAAGCGAATAAAGGATGCGAGTTGAGGCGGGATCATGCCATGATTGTAACTGCCCGATAGTCACATTAGACTTCAATGTGGGAGTCGCACCAGTGCGGCTAATGCTAAAAGCTGAGGATGCTGTCCTGCTCGTGTAATGCCGATAATCATGCCTGGCTAATTTATTAGGCTGAAATCGCTAGTGCGTGTGAAGCTCACTTCGCTGGTGTTTGTTGTGATTGTGGGTTGTTGATCGCATGGAGACTTGGAGTCAGTGGTCACTCGGGGAACGCCATCGGAGAACGAAGCAACACTGCGGCGTCCGAGTGATAAGTCGGGCGACACGTTGGGCCTGGTCCCGTTTCGTCTGTGTAAAGTTTGCCGCGGTACGCGCACGGAGCGCCGTAGAGCGGATAGGATCGTGTGTGTGTGCCAGGTGGAGCTGAAATGACAGGCGTTAGGAGTGCTAGGTTTGCTGGTGGTGGTGTGGGGCTGTGTGTTGGTGTGTGTGGGTGGCGGTCGGGGTGTGTGTGTGTGATCAGATTGTAAAAAAAAATCCTAAAGGTTAAAGGAGTGGGTGCCGCTCCACAAGCTGTAAAAGGGAGGGATTTGTGACGGTGATGTAGAAACACGCCAAAATACACATGATAGTATTCTCTAGGCATGCATCTCTCTGTAGGTGCAGACATTAAGTACTATCATACGACGACAACGCCCCTGGACGGCTCACAGGCTGTTTCCTTAAATTTGGTCCGGAAGAAAAGAAACTTCTCACGCAACGATGACAATAAACCTTAACAGATACGGACAAAAAAAGAGGTGTGAAAAAACAGCAAAAGAAAAAAAAAGTCGCGTTTCGGCAGTGAATTGAAAGGTAAAGAAGAGGGTAGATATTATCAAGACGGGACACCCATAATAGGACCGATAGTCTGTCTGTGTCGTGCGGTCGTCTGTGGGTATGTATGCAGTTGTGTAGAGCGGAGTATCTCGTTTCTATCATATGTTGTTTGGTCTTTTGCATTCACTCACAAACACACACACACACAACAGCCACACACACACACACCACACACAGTGATACGGCCCACACACACACACAACACACACAGCCCACTCAACCACACCACACACACACACGCAAGATAGACAACCACAACACAACACAACACACAGACACAACATGCACACAGCACAGCTTCACACACACGACACACACAGCACACAGATAGATAGGATCCACACAACACTCACAGCAACACGACGCACAAACACACACACACAGCAACAACACGCAACACACACAACGAACAACACACACCACAGACAGAGTACACAATACACACAAACACACCCAAATAGAGAGTAGATAATACAGTAATAGAGACATACATGTTAAAGCACACAACACACACAACAAACAGCACACACCACACACACAGACACACACAGCAACGCACACAGCAAGCCCCTAGCCACAGACACACACAACGGACCATTCACACGAACACATATAGAGCGATAGATAGAGGAGAGATTATAAAAAAAACGCTTGATTGTTGGGATCTGAGAGAAATGGCTGCGAATCATGCATACTATAATATTCTCTCTGGTTCTGTCGCTTTGTCTCAAGCACCGCACCGACGATACTTTGCGGCGTCTGGACCCTCGGGGTCATATTCAGGCAATCTCCCCCCGCCCACCCATCTTCACACTCATACAACACACACACGCGGCGCAGCGACAAACACACAACACACCACACACACACACACAGCACACACGACACAACTCCTGTCGTGAGGTGGTGGTGGTGTGGCGGGGGGGGGGGGGGGGGGGGGGGGGGGGTATAGGGGAGAGCGAAGGACGGTGAGATGGGGGCTATGTTCAGAGTGCAGGATGGTGCCACCAGAAGGGACGACGACGTGAATTAAGAATGAGCGGCGAAAATGAGAAGTATCTGTTATTGTGTTGCTGCGGCGTACGGGAAAAGTGGAACTTATATGGACCAGATTATAAAAACGGTGGTAATACGACTGAGCCAATCAGGCACCAAGGAGAGAACGAGAGACGGGTGGGGTGGGGGGAAGGTAGAGGGCGAAGGGGATTGGGGGGGGGGGGGGGGGGGGGGAGGGAGCGGGGGGGAACAAGCGCGTTTGGGGGGGGACAGGGGACCGAGAGGGGGTAAGTCGAGTTGGGGAGGGTAGGGATAGAAAGGGTGGAGTTGAGGACGGTTTTGGCTATGAAGCGGAGGGGTGGAGGGCCAAATGGTTAGGTCCAACCACAAGCTTATGATCTCAAGAAGGCGTGGGGAGGGTCTTATGCACTTGAAAAGAAAAAAAAAAAAAAGAGAGAAAGAGGGAAAAATAAAAGAAAAAAAAGCACCATCACCCTGAAACTACCGCATTCGGGGACAGGGGGGCTAAAGGAAGGGAAGAGTGGAGAGAGAGGAAGAGTCGAGTGAGGAGCGAGAGGGCGCGAGAGGCGGGGGAGCTGAGGAGCGGGAGAGGAGGCGGAGAGGGGGGGTCTGGAGGCGCGTGGAGAGGCTGGAGGCGAGAGAGAAGGTTGAACCACAAGGGAGGTAATGAAATTCTTGTCTGCTTCCTCAAACTGGACGAATTTATGGACAGAATTCATTTCCCTGGGTCAAGTTGCCGTGAGGGAGAGGCGGAGAAGCCCGAAGCAGGCTGTCTTCTTCAGGTCGGTCAATTGGGAAGGGGTTGGTGGATGTGGAGGCTGGTGTTGTGGGTGTGTGTGTGGTGTGTGTGGGTGTGTGTTGTGTGGTGTGTTTACGAAGCGGGGTGGGTGCGTGGGGTGGGAGATATTCTCATGGTGCGTGCTTGAAAGCTCCAGAAGTTTGATGTGCGGCTGCGGGCATAGTCAACAAAGTATGACAATTGGGCATTGGAGGGGGGAAGCGAGAGGAAGAATGGAGAACAAGAAGGTGGGGTGGGGGGGGGTGCGGGGGGGGGGAGCGTAAGAGAGTGCAGGAAGTAGGAGCGACTGATGCGAGGGGGAGGGAGGGAAGGTAGTAGAGGCAGAGAAGTGATCGAGAAGAGAGAGAAGGGAGAGGTGGGTTGAGGAAGTGGGCGGACGACGGAGATGGAGGTAGAAGAACGGGTAGAGAGGGGTGGGGGAGGAGGGGAGGGCCGGCAGGGTGGGGGGACCTGTGGGAGACCATGTCTTACGCAGATGGCTGCCGGTTGTGGAAAAGCTATCGCCGCACATCCGACGAGGGTAATGACGATAGGCGGTTGCGCATGTATGAAACAGAGAACAGGAAAAGAAAACGGTAATAAGAACAATAACGCAGATATAGTGATAACAATCACGAATAATTGTAACGCGAAAAACACAGCACCAACATAACAACAGAAGTAGTGATGAAGCAGCATCGACTAATGGTTGTATTAAGAGGGGCCCCTAACAATCAGCGCATGATGATGACACAAGGGTGCCACGTGAAGCTGTGGTGCAAGCTCGCTTCTTCGAGTTGTCAAGACTTTAAAACTAGTTCAAGTCAGTGACGGTGTTTCTTTCCAGCGAGTTCGAGTTGGACTGGTTTGGTTTGAATCATCGAGCTGAGAGCCAGGCTAGGGGACTAGAGGGTGTGGAGGAGCGGCTGGGGTGATGAAAGAAATGGTGAATGTGACTGAATAGCGGGTACGTGACGTGGAACGCTCCCCCATACAATCATTAGCACTGCTCAATCCGACCTTTTATTTGTAATATTCAAAGTCAAGGCGGGGTTTGTGATCGGGTTACATTTCGCCATGTGGCATTTACTTTTTCTTTTATTTCTTTTCTTTTTCTTTTGAAGGCGAGCAAAAGTATACTAGAAATATTCTCTGTGTTCGCAGTACTGAATTTGTGGGTGTTGATTGATATTGCTTATAAGAATTTTTTGTTGTAACAGTTGAGAATCAGTGAAGTTATAATCTTCATGTCGTGGTGATTTCAGATATTAGAGTTTTATTTAGGTTATTCGGATATTATTTATTATTAGTGATTTTTGGTTCCGAATCTTCAGTGGTTCTGGTGTGACAAGTTTCTTTACTATTAGCATGTGTTTTTACAGGTAGCAGCTTTGGGTGGTTGTGTGTTGTGGTGTTTCGGAGGGATGACATCGCCGGTTTAGCAGGAGAGCGGAGGAAAGGAAGATGGAAGTAGTTGAAACTTTGATGATAGCTGGGCCCTACTGTGTCTGCGATTCGCCTTCGCACCTTGGGATGGTCCGTTTTTTCCCGGTCTTTTTCTTTTAGTTTGTCGATCGTGCCTAAGACGGGTTTCACATAGATGGTGTTGTAGTGGCTTTGATGATTGATTATTGATATTATTTAGAGTTTTTTTACGTGTTCAGCTCATCATCTAATTTCGGTTCCAGTTCGAATTGATTTTATTCACTATTTGTTTGTTTATTCAGTTTGGTGTTGGATGTTCTGATAATCAAGCATATTTCTTGTTGTTCGTATATTTTTGTGTTTGTGGATCAGACAGGACACGCACGGGGTGGTCGGTGTGGGAAATTGTCATAGAGGGGTCACGACTATAAGGTTCGCTGTAATCGATGTTCTTTTACCCAGATCCATTCCCGACCGCGGGGACTATCCTTTATCGCCCCCCCCCCACCCCCAGCCCCACCCACCCCCATTTTCTGGCGTTGATGTGAGCTCCCCCTGTCTCAGACCTCACGACAACGCGCTTTCCCATGCCTTTCCCTTCTTTACATCGCACTTGTGACCCCTTCTCCATCCCAGCTCGTGGTCTTCTCTCTTTCAGTGTTTCCAGACGTATAAGGGGGATGGTCAACAACTCCTGTCTTCTCCTATGTGTCTCTATCTTCAGGCTGTTCGTTCGCAGTACGTTCAGGGCTACCCTTCGCAAGGGGAAGAAAGCAGTGAAGGTGAAGACTGTTTGCAAAAGAAGAGACGTCGGTGTAAATCCGGTGGTGGTCAAACGAAAAGGTATGTGGAATAGTGAGTTAAGGCAACGGAGCAGCTGCACAGTTACGGTGCAAGTGGGTTTCATAGTTACGGTGGTTAGTTAGTACTTGGCGATGATGGTTGGATGCGGACAGGTTGAGGATTGGAATGGATCGGAATCTAGTACACGACGCAAGGACGCGCTGTTTGTGTGTGTAGAGGTTTAGACACTTGGGGGGGGAGGCGGAGGGGGGGGGGGGAGGGGGCGGGGGGGGAGTGGGGGGGGGCGGGGGAGGGGGGCGGCGAGAGGGGGGGCGGCGAGGGGTAGTTTTTATGTGATGGTTGGGCGGTGTGGAGCAACGTCAGACTGTGCATAGCCAACTGTGGTTGGAAGAGGAGGTGGAAAAAAGAATAAAAAAAGTGGCGCGAAGAAAGGTGATATCGACCGTAGCCTTAGGACGCGGCCATTGTGGCGGCTGTCTTTTGGTTCTCGTAGGGTACCTCCCTATCCCAAACTAGTTTTTACCAGCATTGGTTTCATTTGTATGTATTTTTCTCACTCGAGAACTCGTACAGTTTATCCCCCGTTCCAAACCGAGCCCGCACGTTCGGCACTCTTTCTTCCTAGGGGCGCGAGTTTTGTCGGACGTCATTGCACAGCAGAGAGGCTGCGCGGTGTGTAGCTGGCTGAAGGGCACATCATGCTCACTCCTTGCGCGCTTATGAGCCTATGATGTATACGTTTGGGTCCACAGAATCTGCGCTACCGGAGCGGGGAGCGCGCGGACGCAGACGCACTTCTTGTCACCATGCCATCCTAAAACCCACTAGTCTGCAGCGCCGGTCCCCCAAACAACGGCCACTTTCAAAGAAAAGCAAAGGGGAGGAGTGACATGTTTTTGAGAGGCGGCGGGTGGTTAATAATTCGGAAGCAACTGGTGCGCGGATGCTACTTTGGGAGAGAAAGAATAGAAAAAGGCAAGTTAAGTTCGGACGGTAAATTGCTGGCCGCAGCCCGCGCGTCTCAGTAAACGAGGCAAACTGTAGAAATGGTCTCGGTGATTCCGCTAGAGATTATATATGATATAGTGAAGGGATTTCAGTATTAGATATACAGTGTCCGCTTTATTTCATTTCAATCTTTGTTCTCTCAGCGTTCAAAGATCTTTGCCGAGTCTGTAGAAATAAGATGGAGAGAGAATTGGTTAAACTGGCACTTGTTTTCCGACCCATATTATAGGGTTCCAGGCCTATATTGGTTATATATTGATAGATTAGATATAGGATATGTACATATTATGATATCATATAGGTAATATATGATCATAGATAGATAGTGATAGATAGGTGTGTGTGTGTGGGTAGTGTGGGTGTCTGCGAGAGCGGCGGGGGCGCTGGTAAGTTTATAATATTTGATTTGGAGCCTGGGGCTTAGTTATCTGAGCGTGTTATTCTTGGAGATACCGTGGGTTAGTGTAGGTGTTGTTTTTAAACCGTTTGACGAGGTGGTGTATTACGAGTCATCGGAGCAGTTTGGTTGAAACCCGACGCCCACTTACATAGGACTCGGCAGCGAAAGAGAAGTACGACAACAGTACAAGAAGAACAAGGATGTATCCCAGCTTTATCCTGAATACAAGTTACGTTCTGAGAATATTCTATAAAGAAAGAAAAACCGTTTGGGGCCGTTACAGCGCGTACAGTAACGACGGCCCCAGAAGTTTGGACTGGAGCGAGCGTTTTGGAAACACATTTTGACCACGGACAAGGACACATAGACAGAAAGCAGACAGACAGACGGACACGCAGAGAGACGAGTCATTGCATGCATCCAAAGATATTGGTTTTAAAAAAAATGACCCCCCCTACCCCCCCCCCCCCCCCCCCCCGTTTCGTTGTCATCAGTCAAGTGAACAGCGTTATTCTGGTTAAAAAAAAAAAAAAATCACAAAACCAATCGAACTCCACCCCCCCCACCCCCCCTCCACCCCCACCCCCATTTTTTTTCTTTCTTCCTTTGTTGGTTTTGTTGTTGTTGTTGTTTGTTGAGGGTTTATATGACAGTTTCTTTTGAGGCAGTGCAGGTCACCGACTGTCAAGTGACGGTTCATTACTAAGTGTTAGATGCTTTCCTGTTCATTTGCTCACTCTGTATTTTCTTCCTCCGCATGGTGTATGTTTGTTTGCTTGTTTGTGGCGAACGTAATCCCATGTAATGTATGTCTTTGTTTACATATCATTTCTTTACATCGGTATTTTCGAAGCTATTATGCCCAAATACACGTAGGACTGTAAGACGCGCGCGCGCGCGCGCGCGCGTGTGTGTGTGTATGCGTGTGCGAACGCGCGCACGCGTGGGGAGGGGTGCGAGGCGTCAAGTCAAGTCAAGTCAAGTAAACTTTATTATCTCAATTTGAGAAATTAATTTGTGGTCACACACATTCACAGCAAATAAACAATAATTTAGCCACATTACCCATTTTCTCACATATGACATACATTCATATAGAGGAATTTGGATTTCAATTAAACATCTTCTCGGTTCAAGAGATCAATGGACAGGGGAATAAAACTTTGTGTGCGTGTGTGTGTGTGTGTGTGTGTGTGTGTGTGTGTGTGTGTGTGTGTGTGTGTGTGTGTGTGTGTGTGTGTGTGTGTGTGTGTGTGTGTGTGTGTGTGTGTGTGTGTTGTGTGTGTGTGTGTGTGTGTGTGTGTGTGTGTGTGTGTGTGTGTGTGTGTGTGTGAGAGAGAGAGAGAGAGAGAGAGAGAGAGAGAGAGAGGTTTTAATAACAGTTTTTTTTCTGACCTTGTTAGTCCGGGAGATATTCATACACACAGGAATGACGGCAACAAGAACAAAACTTTATGAGGCCTAGCCTTTTTCTGATCATTGAGCGCCCACACTATGACAAACGACCGACAAGTTCAACTTTAAACTTGCTGGACGATTTCATATTTACAAAATGTATCGACTATTGGGTGAAAAAAACCAACAGTTTTTTTTTTCCTTTTTCTTAATACATAATTTTCTTTCTTTCTTTCTTTTCTTCTTTCTTTATAACAATAATTTTTTTTGTTGTTGGTCAAACTGCGAATGCGAACTGTGGAATGACAATTTTTTTTTTTTTTTGCGATGAATGCAATATGTAAATATAAGAGAGAAACAAATAATGAATACATTTTCGATTGCATGTTAACAAATAATAAACAAAACGACAACAACAACAACAACAAAATGTCACACACTGAACACATATTGTGCTGTTCGTTTACGCAGCCTACGAGTACAGCAGACAGACAGGTGTGTTCGTTGGCGTTCTGTCGCTAGGTCCAAGAATCAAGAGAGAGAGAGAGAGAGAGAAGGGGGGGGGGGGGGGGGGGGGGGGGAGGGAGGGAGGGTGGGGGTGGGAGAGGGAGGGGGTGGAATTTGGGGAGAGGTAAAGGGGAGAGGGAGGTATGGGAGAGGAGGGGCAACTGTTTAGATGATGGAGCGGAGCAGAGGGGAAAGCCGGGGAGGGAGAGGTGGGAGGGAGGGGTGGGGGGGAGAGAAACGGTGAAATAAATAATTTGCATACCAGCATATTTCCATGAATATTTGAAAATACACTAAACACTAACAAATACCCAGTTGGGATCAGACAAGCAACGCACTGTGATCACATCTTTTATTATTTTCCTTCTGGATTGAATGCGGACTTTAATTTATTTATTTTTTTTTTTTTACATACT
>JADBJO010028790.1:0-7500 GCA_016801955.1 Conus betulinus | reverse complement strand
CTCTCTCTCTCTCTCTCTCTCTCTCTCTCTCTCTCCCCTCCCCCTCCCTCCTCCTCTCCCTTTCTCGCCATCATGTGCTCTCTCACCTGTACTGTATCTTCTCTCTCTCTCTCTTCTCTCTCTCATCCATGGTCCATCTCACTTGCACTCTCTTGCCCTCCTGGTCTCTCTCACCTGTACCCTCCCCCCCCCCCCCCCCCCCCCCCCCCACCCCCCCCCCCGACTCCATCTCTCTCTCTCTCTCTCTCTCTCTCTCTCTCTCTCTCTCTCTCTCACGGGTTTTGTTTTCTCGTTGGGTGCCGACACAGGCTGCAACAACACACCAAGTCTGGAATGTGCTGAAGCACCACCGTCAACACGCTAACTGACCCAGAGAATAACAACAACACCAACAGCCCCAAGGCTGACGACGACCCAATGACAACGGTAAGTAAGCGTGGCGTTGAACTTCCTTCACCGAAACTCGTTACAGATCGGCAGTAACGCTTCCACGTTTGGTGTACCCGTCTCCCTGATGTACCTGCACCCCCGCCCCCCCCCCCCCCCCCCCCACCCAACCCCCCCGCATTACCCTCGTCATGCCCCCACCCCTCTTTCGGTCCCTGCAGGGGATGTATTACATTTCAGGTGACATGCTTTGTCTACGTGCTGAGGTTTAGAGGTACGGGTAGGGGTGGGGTGGGGGCGGGTGAGGAGGGTGAAGGAACGACGAGGAAGGGTAGGGGTAGGAGTGGGGGCATTCGTCATAAGTGAAGATTTGCGGCGTGAGCGAAGACAGCGTCAACTACAACAATTAAATATGATGCATCTACACAGCGATCCGACACAAGTGCGGATATTTGGCTGTTTGATCAAGAAGCATGCGCGCGCGCATACACACACACACACACACACACACACACACACACACACACACACATGTAGCTCCATTTTGTTCCCATTCATTAGCACGCGTGCGCATTCACACTCACAGGAAAAACAAAAAACAAGACCATGGAGAAAGGGTGGGGGGTGGGGGGGTGAGAAACGGCTGATCTGTTTAATCTGAATTATCTTTTGTAATGATGTATGGTCGACTGATCTGCTGATATTAACGCTGATATATTTATTCATGGATTGATAGTCTAAAAATATTTTATTTATCATGTATCCATTTATTTATGTATTATTACAATCTTGTCTTTTTTTCTGACAACAATGTTGAAATGTGCAGTTGAGGACCGACAGTCTGTTCGCATTTTATCAATTTATTTATTTATTTATTAATAATTTATTATTATCTATCTATTTGTCTATTCATTTATCGATTAAAACGATTATCGGTTCTATTACCATTATCGCCATTTTTTCCCTTCTTCTCACTTACCCCCTTTTTTCTCCCTTCCTTTTCCTTTTCTTTTCTTTCTGTGTGTGTGTGTGTGTGTGTGTGTGTGTGTGTGTGTGTGCGTGTGTGTGTGTGCGTGTGTGTGTGTGTGTGTGTGCGTGTGTGTGTGTGTGTGTGTGTGTGTGTGTGTGTGTGTGTGTGTGTGCGCGCGCGCACGCGTGCGCGTGTGTATGTATTTTCTTCTTCTTTATTTTATCTCTCACTTCTGAAAGCATAGAAGTTTCTTGCGTGATAAAAAAAAAAAAAAGCCGAATGTTCGTTTTCTTGGGCACAAGTATCACACCACAACGAGACCATAGACTAACCCCGCAGTAATGCACTATGTGTACGGACCTGACACATCACCCCTGTTCTTGAAATCTATGCCACGACAGTGTTCAGGCCTCGAGAAGTTCCTCCCCCCCACCCCCTCCTCACCCTTCTCCCAACCTTCTCTTCCCCCACCCCCACTGCACCTCTCTCTCTCTCTCTCTCTCTCTCTCTCTCTCTCTCTCTCTCAACACACCCCCTCCCTTTATCTCTGGATGCAGTCTACCAGTGTTTTATCATCATGGTCATCATCACTCTTCTTTTCTTCTTTACTTTATCATCATCATCATCATTATTGTTATTGTTTTATTGTCGTCATTTTTTTTCTTCTTCTTCTTCTTGTTATTATTATTTTTGTCGTCATCATCACCGTCATTATAATTATTATTATTATTAATGTTATATTTCTTTTTCTTTTTTTTTACTTCTCCTACAACTACTTCTTCTCATTATAATCATCATAATTATTGTAATTGTTACAATTGTTATTATTAGGCAGGGTTTTTGCAATCTGCTGTCCTCTACAGACAGAGATCTCAATCTGTAGGTACATGGCACACTATTCTTTCATGTTTGGTGGTGGTGGTTTTTTTTTTTTTGTTTGTTTGTTTTTGTTTTTTTTTGTTTTTCAATTGTGAAACGTGACCCCCCCCCCCTCCCCCATCCTTCCCTGTAAACACACACACATACCTGCCTGCATGCACACGGAGTGGTGGCGATACCAGTACAGAGGTGTCACTGTATGCACAGAGAAATGTCAGCATCTGCCCAGAGCTGTTTCAGCGGCTGTTCAGAGTGGTGTCAGTCGACTGGCTGGCCTGTGCAGAGAAGTGCCAACGTCTGTCCAAAAGTTGTCAGCATCCAAACAGCGCTACCCCATGCCCGGTATGGAGCGTTGCCCGTATCTGTACAAAGAGGCGTCAGTATCTGTACAGTGGTGCCCATTGCTCTGTAGGAGGAAGTGTTGGCATTTGTACAGTGGTGGGACATGCCCCGTGTGGAGAAGTGTCAGTATCTGTACTGTGGCGCTCATTGCTCTGTACGGAGAAGTCTCGGTGTCTGTACTGTGGCGCTCATTGCTCGGTACGGAGAAGTGTCGGTATCTGTACAGTAGTGCCCATTGCTCGGTACGGAGAAGTGTTGGTATCTGTACAGTAGTGCCCATTGCTCGGTACGGAGAAGTGTTGGTATCTGTACAGCGGTGCCCATTGCTCTGTACGGAGAAGTCTTGGAATCTGTACTGTGGCGCTCATTGCTCTGTACGGAGAAGTGTCGGTGTCTGTACAGTGGTGCCCGTTGTTTTGTACGGAGAAGTGTCGGTATCTGTACAGTGGTGCCCATTGCTCTGTACGGAGAAGTGTCAGTATCTGTACAGTATTGCCCATTGCTCTGTAAGGAGAAGGGTCAGTATCATTCAGTATATGTACAGTGGTGCCCATTGCTCTGTATGGAGAAGTGTCGGTATCTATACCGTGGTGCCCATGCTGTATACTTAGAAGTGTCGGTATCTGTACATTGGTGCACTTGCTCTTTACGAAGTGTCAGTATCGTGTCGGTATCTGTGCAGTGGTGCCAGCATCTGTACAAAGAGGCGTCAGTATCTGTACAGTGGTGACCGTGCTGTATACGGAGAAGTGTCAGTATCATGTCAGTATCTGTACAGTGGTGCCCCTGCTTTGTACGGAGAAGTGTCGGTATCTGTACAGTGGTGCCCATGCTCTGTGCGGAGAAGTGTCGGTATCTGTACAGTGGTGCCCCTGCTTTGTAGGGAGAAGTGTCGGTATCTGTACAGCAGTACCCATGCTCTGTACGGAGAAGTGTCGGTATCTGTACAGTGTGGTGCCCCTGCTTTGTAGGGAGAAGTGTCGGTATCTGTACAGCAGTACCCATGCTCTGTACGGAGAAGTGTCGGTATCTGTACAGTGTACCCATGCTCTGTACGAAGAAGTTGTCGGTATCTGTACAGCAGGACCCATGCTCTGTATGGAGAAGTGTCGGTATCTGTACAGCAGTGCCCATGCTCTGTATGGAGAAGTGTCGGTATCTGTACAGCAGGACCCATGCTCTGTATGGAGAAGTGTCGGTATCTGTACAGCAGGACCCATGCTCTGTATGGAGAAGTGTCGGTATCTGTACAGCAGGACCCATGCTCTGTATGGAGAAGTGTCGGTATCTGTACAGCAGTGCCCATGCTCTGTATGGAGAAGTGTCGGTATCTGTACAGCAGGACCCATGCTCTGTATGGAGAAGTGTCGGTATCTGTACAGCAGGACCCATGCTCTGTATGGAGAAGTGTCGGTATCTGTACAGCAGGACCCATGCTCTGTATGGAGAAGTGTCGGTATCTGTACAGCAGTGCCCATGCTCTGTATGGAGAAGTGTCGGTATCTGTACAGCAGGACCATGCTCTGTATGGAGAAGTGTCGGTATCTGTACAGCAGGACCCATGCTCTGTATGGAGAAGTGTCGGTATCTGTACAGCAGTGCCCATGCTCTGTACGGAGAAGTCTTGGTATCTGTACAGTGGTACCCATGCTCTGTACGGAGAAGTGTCGGTATCTGTACAGCAGTACCCATGCTCTGTACGGAGAAGTGTCAGTATCGTGACGGTATATGTACAGCAGTGCCCATTGCTCTGTACGGCAGAAGTGTCAGTATCGTGTCAGCATCTGTACAGCAGTGCCCATTGCTCTGTACGGCAGAAGTGTCAGTATCGTGTCAGCATCTGTACAGCAGTGCCCATGCTCTCTTCGGAGAAGTGTCGGCATGAGAAGTGACCATATCTGTACGAAGAGGTGTCATCATACGGTGGAACCCTTGCCCATGCAGGAGAAGTTTCCATATTGGTACATAGATGTGTCAGTATCTGCTCATGTCCTGCAGGGAGAGGTGTCGGTATCTATACAGAGGTGTCATTATCTGTACACACTGGTGGTGCCCATACCTGTACAGGGAGGTGGTACTATCAATACAGTGGTGCACAGGGGACAGTGTGTCGTCAAGAAGCCATGCTCACCCCCCCCCCCCCCCCCCCCCCCCACCTGCACACTCGCACCCTCCTGGGCCTGTGATCCTATTCCAGCATAGAGTCTGCTCCCACCCACCCACCGCCCCGTTCCACTTCCCATTTCTGCGTATAGTTTAGGATGTGGGTTCAGTCCCACATAGTGTGAGTTGTTAATGTTAGTGATGTGTCATCTTCGCACGAATGGGGAGGTTTGATCTCTGGGCTCAGTGGCACAGTGCATGAAGGTGGAGTCAAAGTTCGAAACTCAGTGCCGGCGCGCAACGCCCCCTTCCCCTTCCCCTTCCCTTCCCCTTCCCCCCAAACTTGTCATTTTCGCTGCCGTTCTGGTAGTGTTGGTGTAGTTTTTAGTTTTTAGATAGCTTTTCCTCTCTCCCACCCTTCCACTCTCTGAGAAGGTTACCCCCTGTCTACCTAAACTTGCCATTTTCGCTGCCGTTCTGGTGGTACCAGGTGTAGTGTTGAGATAGCTTCTGCACTCTCCTACCCTTCCATTCTCCGAGATGGTTCATCCCAGTCTGCCATAGCAGCTTTGGTGGGAGTGGACGTAAACTCAGAATGTAAGGCCAAGGGTAAGGGGGTGGGGGGTGGGGGGGGGGGGGGGTGGACCATGTATGTGTGTGGAGGGGTGACAGAGAGAAGGATGGGGGTGTCAGGCCCAAGTGAAAGCAGCAGCCAGCTCCACAAACACGGAGTGTCGAGAGCAGTGCCTCTGTGGTTAGAGTTAACAGTACCTTCGTGACTGATAACTGCACCTCTCTCTGTCTCTGTCTCTTTTTCTCTGTCTCTCTCTATCTCTGTCTGTCTGTCTGTCCGTCTCTCTCTCTCTCCTCTCTCTCTCTCTCTCTCTCTCTCTCTCTCTCTCATAAATCAATCGCTTGATGTCAAGAAACAAGGCTACTGTTTTTCAACACACACACACACACACACACACACACACACACACACACATATATATATATATATATATATATATATATATATATATATATATATATATGCACATGTTTAATTTGTCCATGTGTGGAATATCATCAACTTGTTTTAATGTGTGTGTGTGTGTGTGTGTGTGTGTGTGTGTGTGTGTGTGTGTGTGTGTGTGTGAATAGGAGAGAGAGAGAGAGAGAGAGAGAGAGAGAGAGAGAGAGAGAGAGAGAGATGAAAAAGAATTTACATGCTGTATTACCTTATCAATATGTGTACACATTTCATATGGTTATTTTTTAGGGGGGGGGGGGGTTCTTATTTGCACTGGTGATTTGATAAAAATGTCCCGGTGATTGTTATGGTTCTTGCTATGAATTGTATGATGTGATAGCCCTTTAAATGAAAGGCTTTGGCTGGAAAAACAAACAAACAAGAACAAAAACAAAACAAAAACTAACACAGGCCATACTCTCTCTCTCTCTCTCTTCCCACCCCCCTCCCCCCTCACAGTTTTACATATGGACCTACAATTCTTTCTAGCAGCAGCTCCCCCCCCCTTTTTTCTGTTTGTCTGTCTGTCTGTCTGTCTCTTTCTCTCTCCATGACCATATGTCAGTTTCGTACATGCGGCCTACATTTCTTTTTTGGCAGTTGTGCGTTTAGGGAGGGCTGCTACAGCCATAATTTTTAACTGTACAGTTATTACCTCCCAAATCCTGGGTGTATGGGAGAGGGGTAAGGGCGAGACGAGAGGCTGGATAAGAGAGAGAGAGAGAGAGAGAGAGAGAGAGAGAGAGAGAGAGAGAGAGAGAGAGAGAACGGGGGTGGATGAGGGGGGAAGAGAGTACGTACTGACTGGAGCAAGGATTCGTTCCAAAAAAACGTGTTTAGCTTCCATTTGTTTGCCGACTGCAGTTTGTAAATAACATGGCAATGGATGAGGCTTTGAAGGTTTTTTTGTGCTGCGCTTGTTGTGTACGGGCCAGTATGAACGACGTGTGCAAATTGCACAGGCATGTTGTGTGATATGTAGTTTATAAGCTTGGCTTGGTCGTCCTGCATTGAGGAAAACATGCGCTGGATAGATGGAATCTGATCTTCGTAACAAATTCGCTTCTTTTGCTACCCAAAACAAAGAAAGGAAAAAAAAACCATCGGGAAACAGTCTTACTGCTTTACACACACACACACACACACACACACACACACACACACACTCACACACGCGCACACACACACATGCACATACACACACACATGCACACATACAGAGAGAGAGAGAGAGAGAGAGAGAGAGAGAGAGAGTTGATGAATGCTTATTGCAACAACAACATACAACAACACAACAACAACAACACACACACACACACACACACACACACACACACACACACACACACACGTGCACGGGCCCGCATGTGTGCTCAAATCAATTCGTAAGTGGGCAACAAAAACAAAATCCGCACAAAAACACAAACTTCGCCACGGCTGATCGGAAAGGGGTCCCCGTACGAATAAGGAACAACTTGTACATCGAGAAGTCGGGAAGTTCAGTTTGGCTTTGGTCTAGCTTGTTCGTGGTGGATTGTTTGCTTCCATTGTCTGAGCATTGTTGACGGAGAGTCCGAGGTGTTTGTGTACAACAGCCCACGGTGAGACCGTTTAACAGTAGCACGGCTTGCTTTGGTAGTTCACTTCGCTGGCCCTCTCGTCTAACTAACGGGAAAGACGGTCGCCAAGGTGGGAGAGGGGGGTGGGGGTGGGCGGAATGAGAGTAGGGAGCAAGGGGTGGAGGAAGGAGGGGGTGGGACACGAGGGGGCGGCCCAGAGCCGGCTAAGCGCCTCCCCTCGGCGG